>CAJHQQ010004901.1:0-22534 GCA_905132885.1 Moricandia moricandioides | reverse complement strand
CTTATCTTTAGCTTTTACGAGAAACTCTCGATACGCCGCGTCGTGTTTCAAGTCACCTTTCTGTAACGACCTGGTTTTCCATAACCACTTTTTTTTGGTTTAATAAAAATAATTAAATCAAACCGAAGTACCTATTTATCTTAACCTAAACGTGTTACACATATGTATATATACCTTCTTCTTCCAACCTATCCGTCATTGTTATTTGATCGTGTGAGAGGTTAAGGCTCCACCTTTTTTTTTTTTTTTTTATTGATAAGTATGTGAATTCCATTTATCAAATGAGAAAGGTTGTACTGGTACAAAAGTTTAAAAAGAGAAGCAATCCCAAGCCAAAAAAAGAAAAAAACAGGAGAGAGCTTAAGTTTGGAGAAGCCGAGATGATCCACTATTCATGCATCAACCAGATTCTCATTAGGTGTTTAAAGTTCCTATGGTGTTTCCTTGCCAAGATTGCATTCTTGATTTGCCTGTCAATCTCTTTGAAACATATTTGTGATGGTGTTGATTGTCCATTGTGAAGACGTTGATTTCTTTCACGCCACAGCCTGTAGATTACTGCTTGAGCTGTTAGTTTGCGAAGAGTAGAAGGACAATGGTTAACTCTCATACTAATCCAAGCAAGAAGAGCCTCCCAAGTGTGGAAGAGGACTGGTCTGTAACCTAACCTCTTTATCGTTAGTTTCCATAGTTGCTCTGCGTAATTGCATCTAAGAAAGATGTGATCTCGTGTTTCATGGTAGTGATTGCAAACACAACAGCATGTATCAATTTGGAGTCCCCATGACGCAAGACGAGATCTTGTTGGAAGCCTATCCAGTTGCGCTATCCACATCATGAAAGCATGGCTCGGAATATAGCCTTTGAACCATATTTTATCTGCCCAATCTTGTTTCTGTCCACGTGGCCTCAAAGAGTCCCAAGTGTGTTTTGCAGAGTAAGAATCCATGTCCATGTCATTCACTGTCCAAGAGTAAGCATCAGAAGATAGGGAGAGTGAGGGGAGAGGCATTGAGCACAACATAATTTGGCACTCTTCTGCTTTAGAGGATCTAGCTGGTCGTAGTAACCAGCCATCTTCAGAACAAGCTCCTGCCACTGTAGAAGTCAGTGGTATCCCTGTTTGCAGAGGGCCAGAGGGACCAAAAAACTTGATTAATGGTCCAAGATCGGACCAGTGGTCAAACCAAAAACTTGCTTTACATCCATTCCCTAGCTTACATCTGATGAATCTCTCAGCAAGAGGTCGCAACTTGAGAAGGGCTTTCCATGTCCATGAGGCAATCATGTTCTCGCGTAAGCACCAAAAAGAAGAGTCACTGATGTAACTTTCTTTAACCCATAGCGCCCATAATGATTCTGAGTCACTGAATAAGAGCCAAATGAGCTTTAGGCAAAGCGATTTATTCCATATGCTTAGATTACGAAACCCAAGCCCACCTTCATCTCTAGGTAGGCTTAATTGAGACCAAGAAACCTTTGCTGCAGCTCTTGTGGTAATATTACCAATCCAAAGGAATCTAGAGCAGAGAGATTCAATTAATTTGATACAGCCTTTAGGGAGGATGAAGGATGAGAACCAAAAGTTAATGGTGCTGTAAATGACTGAAGTGATTAAGACTATTCTTCCCGCATACGAGAGAGCTCTTAGAGTCCATGAAGAAAATCTGCGTTTCAGCTGATCAATTAAAGGTCTATAGTCACATATCCTTAGCTTACGGTGCATTAGTGGCAGACCAAGGTAGCGTACAGGTAAGGATCCAAGGGAGAAGCCGAGAGTTGAGACGTCAGCAACTTCTGCCTGATTCAGTCCTGCGATAAACAACTCTGTCTTGTTGCGGTTCATTTGAAGACCTGACCAGGAGGAAAATGCATCGAGAGTAGCTGAAATATTCTGCAAAGAGTCCTTTTCACCATCAAAGAAGATCATAAGGTCGTCTGCAAAGGCCAAGTGAGAGATAAGGGGACTAGAAGCCCTCGGGTGGTAACCAATACTCTCATTTCTGTACTTTGCATTCAACAGTTGAGAAAGAACTTCCATAGCCAAGACAAAAAGGTAAGGCGAGAGGGGATCTCCCTGTCGAAGGCCTTTAGTTCCACTAAAATAGCCACACATTTCCCCATTGATAGAGACCGAAAATGTTGTTGTGGTGATGCACTGACGGATGAGATTAATAAATGACTCTGGAAATTCCAGCGCTTGCATAATCTTGAAGATGAAACTCCATTCCAACGAATCAAAAGCCTTTTTTAGATCCACCTTCAACATTGATCTTTTAGATATATTTTTCCAGTTGTATCCACTAACCAACTCAGATGCTATAAGCACATTTTCAACCATTAGGCGACCCGGAATGAAGGCAGACTGAGTATTAGAGATGATTAGGGGCAGAACCTGTTTTAGGCGAGATGCAAGCAATTTGGAAATAACCTTGTATGTGGTGTTGCAGCATGATATTGGCCTGAAGTCAGAGATTGAAGTAGCATTTGTCTTCTTAGGGATAAGGGTCAAAACTGTTGCATTCCATTGCTTAAGAAGAAAACCAGACTGGAAAAATTCAGAGACCGCATTGATCATGTCCAACCCGATAGACTTCCAATGAGCAACGAAGAACTCAGCTGGAAACCCATCTGGTCCGGGGGATTTCCCTTTGAAAAGAGAGAAAAAGGCGTCCCTGATAGCCTCAGTAGATTAAGGCGCATCCAAGCATTGAATCACAGCGTTTGAGCGCCTGAAAGGGAGAAGGGCAGTAATATCATCTCGAGAGACTGTTGAGGGAGTGACTGTTCCGCCCAAAAGACGGTGATAAAATTGCACCACATGCTCATGAATCGCCTCTCTTGAATCAATGATGACACCATTTTCGTCAATGAGAAAAATGATCTGGTTGATGGCTTGGCGCGATCTGAGAGACCGGTGATAGTACTTTGAGTTTGAGTCGCCAACATCAATCCATTTGACTCTTGATTTCTGGTAAAGATAAGATTCTTCTGCCTTGGCAAGCTTAAACCAGGTAGAGTGTGCTGCTCGTTCTCTGGTAGCCGCCTCCGTAGAGGGAGAGGCTAGGATTTCACGCTGGCAAAGGAGAGGTGCTCAAAGGACTCTGTTACTCTTTGCTCTATCCCAGAAAAATTTTGACGACTAAATTCCCAAATTATGCTTTTAAGATGCTTGAGCTTCTTTGAAATAATGAGCATTTTTGAGCCTGCAAAACTTAAAGAATTCCAACACTCAGATATCAACACTTCAAAATCTGGATGATCATTTAACATTGAGAAGAATTTGAAAGGCCTTTTTAATTTCTGCTTCCCCAAGTCCAAGAAAATGCAGCAAGGGCTGTGGTCAGAAATACCAGGCTCACCAAAGACACCAAGGGAGTTAGGAAATAGCACTAACCACTTATCATTGACCATAATTCTGTCTAATTTTTTGGAGATAATACTTGGTCCTTGGTTGTTTGACCAAGTGAAATAAGGGCCACAGAATTTAAGATCTTGGAGGCCAGCATCAATTACACACTGAGAAAATTCACGCATACCGCGGTTTGAAGAATATTGGTCTGCGTTGGAGTCTTCATCAGCAAAAAGATTTTGGTTTAAGTCCCCTAGGACTGACCAAGGCCGATCATTTAGATGAGGGGATGAAGATAAGAAAACCAAATCAGACCAAAGTTGCCTTCTGATGTGCCTATGATTGGATCCATACACAAGAGTTACCACAAGCTCAGTAGACACAAAGGGAAGCTTCACTAGACAAGAAATTGACTGCAGGGATTTGTGGAAGACTGAAACAGAGACTGAAGGATGCCAGAGAAGCCAAATCTTTCCTAACTCCGAAAACTCGTAATTACAGTCATAGCGCCAACCAGGAAAGACACCATTGATAATCTTTGGGGCCTTCACTTGACTGACGTGGGTCTCTACTAGACCACCAAAAATAGGCTTATTATGCTTGAGCCATTTCCTAAAACCGCGACGCTTTATATTACAGTTTAACCCTCTAATGTTCCAGCAAAAAATATCCATAGAGGGAAAATTAATCGTAGAGAAAGTTTAGAGGTTTAGAGGGCCTCTAGGCCTTGCTTGCCCCTTTCTTTTTAACTGTTTTTGTACCCGCTTAGAGACAACACTAATGTATTTATCCCCTTCATCATTGGGGTTAACATCTTCATCTGAAGGTAGCTCTGAGCCTGATGAAAAACCATAATCTGAAAGGCGAGAAGAGCCCCTCGGAGAGCCTCTCGGAGAGCCAAGGAAGACAGTGTTCAAATCAACACAAAGACTACTATCCTTTAGGGCAGCAGGTGAGGCTGTAGAGCGGCCCTTAGAGGAACCAAGTTGCGGTACCAGAAGAGATCGATGCTTGGAAGAGGAAGCATTAAAATGAATTGATTTCAACTCAGTAAAATCCTGCATTTGATGCCCATGTTTTGAGGTTGACGGGAGCTCTTTTCCAAAAGGAGCAAGTAGCACATTATCAACAACAACGATTGGAGCTTTATCTTTAGAAATCTTTTTAGCTGTATCTTGAGCTTTGGGAACTGAAACTTTTGGAATACCAGCATTGGAGCGTGGACATTCTTCAGTCTTGTGCTTAGCTGAACGGCAAGTAACGCAAGTCTTAGGTGCCAGAGAGCAACGAGATATAGTATGTCCTACTTTCAAGCAGTGCCCACAAACTGCAGGAAGCCAGGGACTAGAAACTCTAATTCTTTTCACTTCACCCGATTCAAATCTAGCATTTACAGCCTCAGGAAGTGGCTTACGAGGGTCAATGATAGTATACACTTTTGCCACTTCTAAGTTGATGAGGTTTTCTGTTGTCGGGTGAAGACAGATAGGCCTCCCAACAAGACCAGCTATTTCCTTGAGAGCATCGCCATTGAAGAACTGCAGGGGAACATCCAAGAAATCAAGCCAAACAGGAATGGCTGAAAGTTCAGGCTTCTCCTGGTTCATCCCCGGAGACCATTTCGCGACAAACATCGTCTGGCCATCAATTTGCCATAGACATTGACTAAGAATTCGGCGTCGGGCATGAGGACAAGGGACGCGGAAGAGGAAAGCATGTCCCTCCATTTTTGACACTGAAATGTCACGCCTTTGCTTAGACCAGATTCCGTTTACAATAGCATGAACTGCTCCAAGGGCTGGAGGTTCTTCGTAAAACTGGCCCAATATAAAGCTATCCCAAGCTTTCTTGTTCTTTTCTATAACAGAATTTGGAATAGTTACACAAGCCTCCCGTTAAGGCTCCACCTTGCATCAACCTTTCTATCTCTCATCCTTCTCTCACTTTTGTAATCGTGAAAACATTCTCGCCGTTGTCTTCATCAACACTCACCACAAGAAACGCCACTATAGCATTCGGAGCAATCATTCATAATTCACAGGATCCATCACCTTTCTATCACGTGTTGTTAACGTGAGCAAACCCGATATGTGAAGAAGAGACGAGCAAAACGGAGCCACCGTCCACCATGGATCACCACCACGACTCTTTCTCCACCACCGCTACCTCGTTGACGTTATGTACCGAGTCAGAGAGATGTCAAACGTAAGAAAAATTGGACCACCGGCTCTCGATCTATACGGCCGTTAGTTGTGAGCCACTGGAGAGCCATACGTCACCGGAGATATCATGCGGTGTTAGAGACAAGCCTTTATCATCAGAATTTCATGGTCGTGGCTTTGCTATGGTATTTGATTTAAGAGGTGTGGAAACGAGAGAAAAGGAACCGGATCCGCCACTGTCGTATCAAAGTGCCACCACCAGCAACATCTATGCTAGCCGCGAGTCACCGAAGGTGAAGCATGTGTCGTAGGATTTTGAGATTCACCGTCGCTGGCCAACCCCGTGAAGGTTAAGGGTCTTCCTCCTCTGTTACTTGTATTACAAGCAAAATATATTGCCAAGCTTTAAACGTGTCCATGCATGTGTGTAGTGAATCTCACACCAACCAAGAATTGAAGTTAGTTGTCCATCACTTAATAATTAGGCGTAAGAAGATTTTATGGAGCACATTTTTAATTCATCACTGCCACTAATAGGAAGGGATCTTTTTGAGTGATGATAGCCAAGACGTATTCATTCCCGATTTTGGCAAAGGTAAGGGCTATTCCCAAACTTCTTGTGCACGGTTTATGATTTTGAATAAACATAATTTATTTCTAATATATTCCGTCTTCGTGAATTGAGTCTATTAGAGGTTACTTGTTTAGTCATTAGGTTCTCTGTTAAACCGGATATAGGGTGTTAGAGGGTTCAACTTTACTTGTTCTTTGATAATTGATATTAAATATATATATATACTATGTACAAATATATATTTGTTGAGAATTGAGGTGTAATGTTGTGGTCGACTACGGAGACGTACTTCCGTAGAGTGATTTGTGACCAGTGTGTTTTGTGTGGAGATGTTGCGGCACAACATAGTCGACCTGTTGTTGCCAAGGCTGAGGTCGATAAATCGTCTTCGGGCGTGTGTTAACGAGCACGTATTCGGCGTTGTTGTTTTTGGCCTGTTAGTGGGCAGCGGGTGTGTGTATCTCGCTAGGACCATTGTTTGTTCTTTGGGTACTTTAGGTACCGTGTTTGTTACGTGTTAGAATTAAATTATATTTATTCAGAATGTTATGACCGGGTCCATGGACTTCGGGTTTAGCTTCCCATACCTCACCGAGTGACTCCCCTGTTGCTCACCCCTCTTCTCCCTCCCTTTCAGGTGAGCATCACGAGTAGTCGGATATCTGGACGGTTTGGTGTCTTTGGGATCTTCGTATTTTATTTGGTTTTATTCGACATTTCCATTTGTAATATTTCGGTTTTCTAAATTTGAAAATAATTTATCCGCTTTTATTTTATTAAATGTTTCTATATTTTATTAGATATTTTTATAAATCGGTTTAATTTAATATTTTACATAAGTAACGCGCCGTTCTCGAGAGAGGAGGAGACGGGTGTTACACTTTCTTCCCCGTGATTCATTGTCGCCGTGACTTTCCAGCCTCTCCACAAGCTCTGAAACTGGCACGATAAGCTTGGAGCTAAAATAACTAATTTGACCGTTTTTGCATGGTTGGTCCCTAAACTTATTTTTTGTTTATTTGGTAACCCAATACTTTGAAAATATGATAAAAAAATATAAAAACATTAGATATCAAGTATTTATTTGTTTTTACCATGGCATGAGTTTATAATTTGACAGTGTCTAAAGTTTTAAATCCCCAGATTAAGTTAGAGGAGTTGTGTCGAAAATCCAAAAAGAGAAAAACATAACATATTTTATACACCTCAAAGTTCTATTGACACTAGTGTTAAAATATTTAACATAATAAAAGTACACGACATACATCTTGGTTTCCTTATGCTTGATTCAACTAATAGATCTTTTTATTCAATTATCTTCTTCATTAGGTGAGTTTTTGTCTAGACGAGGGTTTAGAAGCAATATGTGGAGACACAATGACTCTGAACAATGATGATGCTCTAAGATGAAAATATTTTTTAAATGATTTTTTTTTAAGATGTAATGAATTTGTAATCTCCACTTTTGTTGATGCCCACATGTACATCAATCTTATTGTGTACAAGCACATGATTGTGTCTATCATGGAACATATGTACATATTGTTATTGTATATAAAGTCAAGTTTCTTATATAAAAGCAAACACTAGATTTGAACACACATATTTGCATGTTTGACCAGTATGGATAGAAAATTTAGTATCCACTTGTACACATACTTTTCGTAAATCTTTTTGACGATATCCACATGTACACCTATACATATATGTACATATATTTTCTACTTTGTCTATGTAACATTTGTGTACATGTGTACAATCGTTATTGTGTACATATGTATAATATTATATATTATTTATGTACACATATGCTCGAATCATGTCTCACTGCACATGAAACATTGTTATAAATCTATTTTTAAGAAAGTAGAAACCCATAACCCCAAACATTTTACTTAAATTAAACAGTCTTGATATGCTTTTGTTATAAAGACTTCACTACAAGAGAAACATTCATTCTTAGCACTAGGAAACCGCTGTCATATTCCTTTGATAGCGTAGTATTAACTGCTATGTCTTCCCCAGCTATAATAGGTCTCCCCCTTTTCATAGCGGTTTTGGACATGCTATTATTGAGATGGAATATGATAGCGATATTTTTGTATGCTATTATATTGTTTACATTATAATAGCGTTGTTTATGCGTGCTACATTTTCTATTCAATAGCATAACTATAAGGCTATAATAGTTTTTCATATTGCAATATCAGCTGATTTAGGTTTCTATATTACAGCAGTTTTACAGGTGCTGTTACTTAATGGTTAGTTTTTCATAGCTTTTTGGATTTGTTATTAGTAGTTCAATATACCACAACCTGCTCGATTTGTATTTAAAAACAAACACACACATATATACATATATATATATATATATATATATATATATATATATATATATATATATATATATGTTCAAACACACAACCTGCAACATTCATTCAACAAGCGGTACCAAACTACAAGTCTCAATCCGACACAATACTAATACAAAACATTCATAAGTGCATCACTTAGTCTAAGTTATCCAAGAAGAAAGAGTAGTACATTAGACCTGATAGTAGTTAACATAAGATCACTTTTTCCTTTGGCCATGCAATACATGTGCCAAGTGCATCTCCCATATTCTCAATCTCAGTAGATGGCCGCCAAACCTCTGCCTTATTCACCTTCACCACATCAATCCAGACTTTAGCTCCTTTAGGTCCCAAGGGAACTAAGTGAACTGTAATGTCTGGGTTGTCTGAAGCCCAACGTCTTTCTGCAACCACTTGCTTCTTTCCTTTAATGGACATCAACTTGCATTTCTGATTCTCTTTAGCAGCTTCATTTTGAATCTGACGCTACAATGTTTACAAGACAAACCAATATATTTCAGTGAATAAAATAAGGCAAACAGCTACTTAATACTATGTACAACAAATTTACATGTGATCTTCGAAGGGGAGAGGATGGTTGTGATTTAGTAAGGATAGCTTTTGGAGAATGGTTGCTTGATTTAGAACCTGGTGATGCAGAACACGTAGCAGCTGTTGCAGGTTTTCCTATAGGAGAAGAAGTTTGATTCTGAAGAAAAGATCTACGGCCTGATGACTCTGTGGTGTTATCGAACACACACTTATTGGCAGGCCATGTAACAAAATGCTTAACAGTGTCCCTAGGGTGAGTCATTTCAGGCCTAGGTCTCCACAAAAATGTATCAGGAACATGAACCACATCCACAAAAACTTTTACTGCATTTGGTCCAAGAGGCAAATGATCCACCAAAGCTTTCGGTTCTTTACACTACCAATGGCCTTCAGCAACAACTTCTTCATTAGTAGACCACGGTGATAAAAGTTTACAGTTGTTCATAGAAGTGGAATTTTGACTTTACCATACAAAGACAATCTAAACATGTTAATATCTTTAGAGGAACATAAACTGCAATAATAAGGTAGACAATAAAAAATCTTACCCTTACAGAAATATCTTCAGTAAATATCCCATCATTTGACATAACACATTTACTGGCAGGCCATGCAATCATCTCCCCAACGGCATGCTCAACAGTAAACATACCACTAGCAGGTCTCTAAAGAAATGCATTTGATTTGATTGCAGTCTTCACCAGTACCTTAATAGCAAGAGGGTCTAAGGGGATGTCATTCACAAAGTCCTCCGATTCAGATGAAATAATCCGTCCCTCAGCAACGTTTTCATCCGAGCCAGACCAATCAACCAAGACACACTTAGGTTGTGCTCTTTTGTTAAAACTCTACATAAAAATATTATTTACAACCATCAACAGATACAAAGCAAAAAAGTTTATAAAATGAACATTGATTACGTACCTTTCCTCTGGCAGTAGCTGAGTTTTCCCCTATTTCAGGTTCATGTTGCAACAAAAAAACAGATTTCATATTCATGACCGTCAAATATATATGTTTGAGTAAAGCTAACATGTTTCTTCATTCTAGCAATCTCAAATTCCAACTCAAAGACTTTGTTCTGCAATATATATTGCTTCTCTGCCATTTCAGCCATAAACAGTTTTTTCACTTGAAAACAAGCTAACTTCGTCTTCCCAATGTTTCTACCCATCGCCCTCAAATGACCAGGATGATCAGATCCTAAAAGAGCTGTAAGAGGATCTACACTTGGGTTTGTTGAATTACTATCACTACCAACCAGCTCAGCGGCTTTTTTCTTGCAACATAGAAACATGTTAACATGCAAATATAGAAGACAAACCATTTGAAGCCAAAACATGACAACTTACAAACTTTTACGCTACTACTGTATTGATTGGTGTACCATCCTTTTTTGTGTGTGACATGACCCACACCTTTAGCCTACTAACTTAAGATTGATCTCCACACTCTTGTTTCTGATACAAAAACAAAAACGATTAAAATGGAAACATTTAAGTGATCAAGTAAAGAGTTAAGGGAAGGAATAACACCATAGCTTCAGCCAGCCTAACCATTCCTCTACGGCTACAAGTGTGAGGTATTTGTTTGTTCCTTCTCTCCTTGTATGTCTCACTGACAACCTAGCATACATATAGTGAATATTAGATATTGAATGGAGAAACCCAAATACATTCAGTAGTTTTACCTAAAAGCCTGAGCTAGTTTTGCACTTCACAAATTTTTGCCATTCAACAGGTGAAACATTCTTCGGTCTCAAATTATTCCTCTCTTGGTTTGTAGCTTTACTCTTTATCTGCGACATTAGTCTTGACTTTGAAGCCCTCCATAAACATCCCAACTGCTTCAACACAATAATCTTTTGGTAATCTTCGTCAAGCTCAAATCTTGCCGACAGTCACATACAAACAAATAAATATTAGATACCTGAATCAGCTATGTAAATGTGATGTACATGTTACCTGAACATATTTCCATAGAACCGTTTTTATTTCCTCAATGACTTTCCTCCAATCATCAAATGTGACTGGTACATGTTCCCGCACTAAAGGACCTAGGTATGAAGACAACTTCACTGGAAAGATCTTCCACATCTCTTTCTTCATCAACAATGACAGTCCTTTTTTTCTTCGTCCCAGTTTCTTTGCCTTTTCCAAAATTGTTTGCATAGTTTTTCAGATTATTGGATATGTCATGACCCGACAGTATCCTAGACTTCCTCCCATGTTCAGCTTTTCCATCAAACCAAGTCTTCTTTACCCGATACCTATGCGTTGGTGGGAGACCTTTTCTATGGGACATATAAACATGCTTCCTACAGAACTTCATCCACATACTATATGTGTCCTTTCCGCATACAGGACAGCCCATTTCCCCCTTCACTTTGCAACCTGCTAGATTTCCATAGGCAGGGAAATCACTAATCGTCCATAGAAGCATTGCCTTGAGAGTAAACATAGACTTACTGAAGACATCATATGCCGCCTCTCCTATGCTCCATAACTTGTTTAGATCCTCTATTAAGGGCTCTAAGTAGACATCAATGCTGTTACCAGACTGTTGTGGACCAGGAATGAGCAAAGTTAGAATGATATTCTCCTTTTTCATACACAGATTTGGAGGTAAGTTATAGTTTACTAACAACACAGGCCAACAACTGTACTTATTGTTCTGCATACTAAAATGATTAAATCCATCTGTAGATAGTCCCAGCCGAATATTCCTTCCCTCAGCAGCAAATAAAGGATATTTATCATTCATTTGTTTCCATGTCACTGAATCTACAGGGTGTCTGAGTTTCCCATCGGTGCTACAGTTACTAGAATGCCACCTTAGGTTTTTTTGCCATTTCCTCAGACCTAAAAATCCTCTTGAGCCTCGGAATGATTGGAAAGTATCTTAATACTTTCTGCGGGACACCTTTATTTACCTCACTAGTGTGCATGTTTATCTTCCACCTTGAAGCCTTGCATTTCGGACAATTATCAAGGGTCTTCAACTGTCTTCTTGATAGACAACAATCATTGACACATGCATGAATTTTTTCATAACCAATATCAAAAGTCTTCAAGAATTTCTTCACTTCGTACAATGATGAATGAAGTACGTTCTCCTCTGGTAAAATCTCCGGCAATGTCTCCAGTAGATCATTAAAGCTCTTGTCAGACCAGCCATTTTGAGTCTTCAATCTAAATAATGACACGATGGCATATAGCTTGCTATGGTTTGCACAACATGGGTATAATGGTGTTTCAGCATCTGCTATCTTGGCTAAGAAATCATCTTCTTCCCTATCTTCTCCCTCTTCCATCTCGCAGAAGTCAGAACAACCATGCTTAGTCTCAGCAGCCCTGTATAACCCAACAATCTCTTTATTCATCTGATTTACTTTCATCCCTTGTTCACCCGCCACTGAGCTCAATTCTCCATGATGATACCAGTCATTACATCGCTTGTAATCCTCATCCATTCCCCGTATGACAAGGTGATCAACTACATCAATGGATGAATGACGATCTACATTGCGACAGTCTTTACAAGGGCAAATGATCAACTGACTATCTTCTTTACCCATAGAAACAGTCCGGACAAAGTCCCAAGCACCCTTTTCATAAGCAGGATCAAGTCTGCAGTTAAAACAAAAGAAACAAATCATTCAACTCTCCAATCTCAACAGAAACTTTACATATATATATATATATTTCATACCTGGAAAAATTAACCCACACCTTCTCCAACATTGTATGATCTTTCCTTTCATAAAGTCGTTACAAACACAAGAAGAGTCACAGATAAAAAAAATTATGAATACTAGTCAAACTAAGCATAAAACACATCACTTAAAGATAAATTAGGAAGTATACACAAATCAAACATATACCACTCACAAGCAGACCACGCGAATCAAACATATATAGCTCAACCAATACCAAAGTAATGTAATAAGTAGTTACAACAAAAAAAGAACGAAGGAAACAACCTATCTTGTGGTAAGGGGATAACAATGTCTTGTGGTGCTTGATTGACCTCGACGAGAAGAGAAATCTGTTAAGAATTTGAAAGAAATTAAAATTAATAATTCAAAACTGAAACAAAGCTTAAAATCGGGGAAACCCTAAATATATAAATCTGAATGAAAGATTTCAGCAAACCCTAAATCTGAAACGAAGCTTGAATTAAACTACAAACTGAAACAAAGCTTCAAATAAACCCTAAATCTCTAAGA
Organism: Moricandia moricandioides; assembly: GCA_905132885.1. Lineage (NCBI taxonomy): Eukaryota > Viridiplantae > Streptophyta > Magnoliopsida > Brassicales > Brassicaceae > Moricandia > Moricandia moricandioides. The sequence goes on along the minus strand of CAJHQQ010004901.1, from coordinate 9,312 downwards.
ATCAAACCCCAATCGGGATGAAAATCAAACCCGACCCAGGGTGAGAATCAAACCCGAAAGCAAGATGAGGCGAGGGAGTGGAGATCAAAATCGAAATAGAGATGAGAAGGGAGTAGACCTGGAAATCGAGATGAGAAGGGAAAATCAAGTTCCTCTTTGAACCAAATCGAGTTGAGATGCTCGAGAGAGAGTGTTTCGTTTTTTTTTGTTCAGATTCCTTTTTTTGTCGTTTTTTTTTCAAACCTTACTTAAAGACAATGAGTTTTGTTGAGAGGGAAAACTGAAATATCATTGGCGCTTATCTTTTTTCACTATGTATTCGCGGTATAAGTTATTTTCGATTGCCGCTCACTAATTTTTGGAAAATTACGGTGTTTAACTGCTGTTAACATAAACTAAAAACACAAATTTGAGTCTCCATAGCACTTTAGAAAACACTGCTATCATATTCTGCTATCAATACACGTTTTTTTTGTAGTGCTTCTACTTTCATGAATATATCAATCTAAAAAGGAACACTAAACTAAATTGAAGAACAACAAGTTAAGGAAAAAGATAAGATTCGTAGCCTTGATAATATATCTACCATATTGGATTACTCAACTTACCAACATCATCATCAACATCATCTCCATTTTCATCTATATCTTCATTGTTCGTGTGTACAATAAAGTATAATAGTGTACATATGTATGATAAATATGGGGGTGTACATGTGTACATATGTACAATAATGCACATGTTCACAAAATAAATTTGTTACGTATATTTGAAAGTTTCATTTTTCAGTTGCAAAAATCGTCAATTTGTACTCTTACATGAACCATCCATCGAGAAGTATCACAAAGTATATTTGAAATTTGTGACATGAACCACCAATCTTAAATTTTTTAAGTAAATTTTCAATTTCAATTAACACAATAATGCACATGTTCACAAAATAAATTTGTTACGTATATTTGAAAGTTTCATTTTTCAGTTGCAAAAATCGTCAATTTGTACTCTTACATGAACCATCCATCGAGAAGTATCACAAAGTATATTTGAAATTTGTGACATGAACCACCAATCTTAAATTTGTTAAATACATTTTCAATTTCAATTAACACAATGTAATATCTCATGATTTAAGTTATATTAAACAAAGTAATATCTCCAGATTTTAACAACTATATACATGCATATGATTTAACTTGTACAACAATACACATGTACATCGGATGTATTTTTTTAGATATGAATATATTTATATATTCAATTACATTAATATACATGGGTGGAAATTTACAATTGGTAAATTTGAGGCAAATAAAAGAGAAATTTATTTATTTAGGAAGCTTAGGGGTGCAAAAGAAAATAACAAAAAAAAATGAGGGACTCATTCCTGCAATTGTGAGGATCTGGAATGGACAATCAAGAAGTTAGAGGTTAATTAGAAGAAAAATATGCATATTAAATAGTTAGGATTTGTAAACAAAATTATACAAAAAGTACAGGACTGAACATGCAAAAAAATCAAAATTGGCCATTGATTCTCTAGAGCTGCTTACGGTGGAACCACAACAGCGAGAGGCGAGGTCATGACGCGGAAAGGAGAGTCGGAGTCTAACGATGTTCCCGGTGATATCGATGGATTACTCTTCGACCAAAACCAATGCATCATCTCTAGTGTTTTATCCAATGATCCCCCCCCCCCCCCCCCCCCCCCCCCCCCCCCCGAAATCTTTCATCTCAGGCTTCTCGTCTGATGAAATTATAGCCAACCAGACCAGCTTCAACTGCCCTGGTAAGACCCTCTCCACCGTGACTAGCTTCAGTTAACTCGCGTCAGATCGACTCTCTCCAACTTGACTTGCCGAACGACCTCCATGCTCCTTTCTCCTTCTTATTCTTCTTAACAACATGTATTCAATTAAACTAAAGTTCATTTTAGGAAGCAATCATTTTTGAAAGGTTAATTCGTGAAAAAAAAGAACAAGATTTGAGTAAGAAAAAGATAAGAGAAATGCAGTAGGTCCCACTGTTGGCAAAAGCTAAATAAATATATGATAGCTTAGGTTTTAGTTAGCAAAAATTACCTTATTAGTTGAAAGCGTCTTACACTAAAATATAAAAGAGTAAAACTGACCCAAGATGTGTAAATCTTTCTTTATAGTATATGCCACTTTGCACACACAAGAAAGAAGAATCTCTTGGGTTAAAAGAAATAAAAATAAAGGTTTCTACTTTGTTGATTATGTAGGAAAGATGATTGATTCTTCTAAAACTACAAAAATAAACAGTCCATTCTATTTTGTAATTATTCATGAAGAATGAACTGGTAATGACCAATCAACACATCTAGTTCCGCCTGAACATTTTACACAAATTCAAAAATATGAACAGTAACCGATCTAAAAATATCTAACTTGAAACCGAAACAAAAATTTACAAGTACATAGATGGACACAAGATTCTTTACCGAAAGAACCTTAACCGAGAGGAACTGATCGACTTGCATATACCTACACCAAAAGGAACGACCCAAATATATCTGACTCGATAAGCACCAATTCATTATTATTTTTTATAACATATTTAAGTGGTATGAAAATATAAATGTCATTTGAGTTAAAAAAATGTTTAGTTTCAGTTATTAATAATTGATTTTTGTGAAAATAACATTTTAAATCATAAGGTTGGCAAAAATTTACACTTTAAACTTTGGAGTTCAATTACTAATACTTCAATTGAGAAGTTATTTTAGTGATTTATGCTGACGTGTCGCTTATAGGAGAGCTCTCCGATTAATTGTTATAATTTGATTGGTTGATAGTTTTTTATTTTATATTTATTTAGTTAAAGTTATTAAAATGAAACTAATCCTAGAATTACCTAATCTAATATATGTTTACAAACAAACAATTAAACATCTTAAATATAGATAAATTAACATAATCTATTTATAGAAATAAATTAAATATCATAGATTACATTGTATAAGTTGATAATATACATATAAATACATATGATATTACATAAAAAAATTATAAAAACGCTTTTAAATATATTTATATTAATAGTGTATACAATAAATCATAGATTTTAGAAAAATAATTAATTCATGCCTAATAATATTAACTAAAGTCACTCATTCACTATATATATACATATTATAAAAATATGTCCAATAAATGTGAAACAGTCAAATATATAACTTTCAAAAATTCCAACCATTTTCCAATAACAATGTGATATCATAGATGATTTATCACTATTAGAAATGATTAAAATATTTTTCTATTTTAAAACATAATTTTTTATGGTAAATCATTAAAAATTATATCAATCAAGATTTATTTAATAGTGATAAATCATCTATGATATCACATTGTTATTGGAAAATGATATCACATTTTTTCAATCAAGATTTTTTTATTTAATTCATCTATTAATATAAAAAGATTAATTAAAATTATTATATGGTAAGTCATTTCTTATATGGTAATTCATTGAAAAATATTATATGGTAAGTCATTCAAATTATATTAATCAAAGAAATGTTTTTCCTAGAGTTAGTACTCCATTAATATAATTTATAAGCTTTTATTATAATATAATTAGCATGCTTATTTTTAATAGGAAAAAAGAAAGGATACATAAATAAAATATGATTGTTGTGGTCTTGGTTCATTTATATTCATATGATTTAATTTTATTTATTTGTCGATATATATGTATTTTGTGTTACTACAATGTGAACTAATTAGTTTATGTGTTTTTTAAAACGTTTAGATAAATTGAGAAAGGAAGATAAATAAAAATTATAAGTTCTACAATGGTTAAAGTAAAAGATGAAAAATATAATGTAAATTGCAAGTAAGAAAATATTATTTAAAAACAGTGAGATGTATTTTTGTGGTATAATAAACTTTTAAAATTTAAAATAATAGAAAAATAAAAAAAATTATACAAATAAAATTATTTTATTTTGATTTAACATTTGATCTCACATTAATATTCAGTATATGTGCCAAAAATAACAACATTGTGTTATTTAAAAACTTAAAAATTATTTTTTATTTTATATATTATTAGTTAATCATATTTAATTAAAATATTTATTTTTTGAAGTAATTTAAAATAACTGAAAATAATAATTTTAAAATATGTCTAGACTATGCTTAGTTTTAATTAAAAAAAAAATCTCCGATGAATTAGTGTTTGATAAAGTAGTGTGATGATGGAAGATAATTTAAGGAAGAATTTGTTTGCTTAACTCATTTGAATTTTATATTAAACAATAAATTAAAAAATGAGTGAGAAAGTGTGATTTGTGATTTGACAAAATTATGAGATAAATTGCTTCATGTTTACGTTAACCAAATTTATCCATAGATTTAAGGAGATAAATCCTACTATATATTGATTAAAAAGTCACTTAAGTATTTTTTTTATATGTCGTTAATAGGTTAAGTTTTTAAAAACAATTATAATTTCACTGATTGTTAACTTGTAAAAATAAATGGTAAATCTTGAATTAATTAATAAAAATTACCAAATAACACAATTAATATTAAAATAATAATTTATTGTAACTAAATGTAGAATTAGAGAAAGAATATATATGTTTTATCAATTTCTTTATTTTTTATCAATTATTTATGGGGTTTTTGCAAAAATGACTCAAAACTTAAAGTAAAATTCAAAACTAACCCATATTTTTTTCGAAATTTTCATTTGCCCTATTCACCCTAAAAGTTCTGATTATTCACGAAAATGCCATTATTTATTTTTTTGAAAAATATGTATCTTACTCTATCATCCTCATCTTCATCAAGTTTTTACAATAATGCCATTACTCTAAATACACCAACCACCATGAACAACCAATTAGAAGCTCTTAATGCATCTAAAAATCGGTTTTCAATCCTCTTATCTCATTTCTTATGCTCAAAAACTAAATGCTCAGATCTGTTATAAACAATGAGATATGGGAGAAAATTTTGCTAGAAAACTTCTTGGAAGACTTTCGAGAAGACCTCCCTGGAACTATTACAAGTCTTTCATAGATTTGAAAAACCTGCATAACCAAAAATATTCAAATGGCTTCAAAACATAAAAAAACTTCAAAAATAAAGTAATAACTTAAAACAACAAAACAATTTTGAAAAGATAAGATCTTTAAGCAACAATGGGTTACCAAATGAAAAAAATATGATTTATAAATCTACCTTTAAATAGTGGAAGATGAGAACCATGTAATGAAAACCCTGCAAAAACAAAATATTCAGTGAGAAAGACATGAGATAAAAATAAGAAATTGATTTAAAGTTTGGTGTTTTTAAGCTCAAAAATATTAGAGAGAGGTTGGAGAGTTTTAGAATGAAAAAAAAATTACATTTTTTGTAGCCATTTGAGAGAAATAAAAAATGTGTAGATTTTCTTTATATAAGGAGACACAAATTCTAATAAAGTTAAATATTTTTGATTCAGAATTTCAAGTAAGTCTTCTCGACCCTAAATTTACTATTCGCCAGAAGACTTTCCCATAAGTCGTCTAGACCCTAAATATAAACTCTGAACTTAATTAACTAACTAAAAACTTTATTATAATTAAATTCAACTTAAAAGTGTTTAATATATACATAACCAAATACATATAGGTAAAAATTTAATTTTTGAATCAAAATGTTAAGTTTCCAAAAATTAACCCTAAGAATACAAACAATGCTACAACATAGGTTACCAAACCCTAAACCAAATAATATCATGACTCACTACATTCACTCATCTATGTTGAAAATAATTTAATTTACTATATCTTAATTTACATCATTTACAAATGTTTATAATTACATGATTTCATTTTTTTCACCTGAAAAATATTTTTTATAAAATTTATAAATTATTTTTAAGATCAACTATATGAGACGACTTCCAGGGAAGTCGTCTGGAAGACTTCCAGGAAACCGTCTAGACTTCCAAGTCGTCTAGACAACTTACAAAAATTCAGAAGACTTCTGAGGTTTATATTCGTAAAAATAATTTTTTTTTGTTTGGTCATAAGGATTGGTTGCAATTTCACAAGCTTTTAGGTTAGTTTTGCATTTGATTGATGTTTGGGTATACTTTTGCATTTAAAATCAAGTTTTGAGTCATAGTTGGCAAATTCCCCATTATTTATATATAATTAAATACAATACTTTAACATTTTTATAGAAATAAATTTGATGTTTATGTATTCTTATACAAAAGAATTAGATTTGTGGGTAAGAAATTATTAGAACTTTTTAAGGTTTTTAAAACCCACACAAAAATATTTACAAAAGATATTCATGATAAAAACAACTAATTATATTGGTCTTATTCGATCTATACCAAAAAACACTTTTTTGGAAGCTAGAGTACTTCCGTTTTTTCACGTGTTAAAATAAAATATAAAGTAATTCTACAGCCAATTATATAAATTAATTATAATATTACTTTTTTGTAAAAGAAAGATTTTTAATGAATAAGGTTTATGTTGTTGAACTATTTTAAATCTCACTGATCTTCTACAAATATATACTGAAATTTCTAATTATCCAACTATTTGAAACTAAAAAATTAAAAATTAAAAATTTCTAAATATTATTCAAAAACTATAACAGTGTAAACATAATATTTATTTTTGATATAATATAATTACCCACAAAATTGCGGGCAAACACCTAGTCTCTTTTAAATCTAGAACAAAAGAGATTTGTAACATATTTTTTTGACACATGTCACAATCTTTTTTATTGATACATGTCGCTATTAATCAGCAATTTGAGAACCAATTTTATAATAAAATAATAGTTACCTGTTGTTTTTAAGTAAAACAAATGAAGATTTGTATTTTATTCATCTATCGAATTCAATCCATAAACAAAGTTATGCTTCTAAAGAATAATTGCAAGTATAAGATTTTCTAAAAAAATCATACTAGGTCAATGTCAAGAGGAGTATTCAAAACCCTGAACTTCTAGTTTGTAATAGTTAATTTTTCTAAATGCTTTAAGTTGCTAAAAGCTTTAATTTTTCTCTCTGGTTTCACAGCAAACATGGCTAAACCTGTAACGGAAAAGAAGAAGATGACACCAGAATGGACTAAGCTCCCTGAAGAGTTACTTCAGATAATCACCGATAAATTAACTGTTTCGATGTTGTTCATGCTCGCTCCGTCAACACCTTGTGGCAATCCAAATTCCTATATCTGGCTTCCCCACTGCGCTCAAGTTACTCTCTTCCCACTTATCCTGTCGAAAAGGAAGGCTTGTGCTCCCTGCATAAGATCCCTTTTGTCCTCGTTATTGTCCCAAATCCTACTGATGATGGTGTTGATGTGTTGGCTTCTGAGTTTTTCATGGGATTAGTAGGCCGAGATGAGTCTGCTGATTACATGGAGGTTCCTTCTCCTCTTCAGTGCTCGCTAAGGGTGAAGATGGAAAAATCTGATCCATAATTGATGAACATGATCGGCTCCCAGATCTTATCTTTAGGCCATCAGTACAGGATTGTTTGTTGGAATCCTAAAGGACTAAGGACAACTTACAAAAACGCTGCTATTCTTCCGCTAAACAGGGAGGGAGGAACAGGAGAGTTCGTTGTGCTTCGTAACTACTTGGGAACTTTGTTCGTGTTAACAAGTGCTAAAAGGAAGTGGGTGTGGCTTCCTGGCGTTCCACGTTCTTCGTGCACTGCTTTAGTCACTTTTAGAGGAAGGTTCTATGCATCTTTCTCTGACAAAGACATTTATGTTATTCATCCTTATTCACTAGTAGCAGTTCGCATGATATGTCCAAAATTTATCGAGGGAAGCAATCATCTGATTACAATTGGTGAAGATGAGCTTTTCCTGGTTAAGAAAAGCACACCTAATACTGGTCCGGTAACATGTAGAGTGGGTAGCCCTTGTGGGTTTAGAATGGGTTGAGGTCGATGAGCTGGGAGACCGTGTTTTGTTTGTTGGAAATGATGCAAACGTCTGCTGCTCAGCTAACCAGCTTCCTGATGGTTGTGGTGTGACCGGGGACTTGATTTTGTTCACGAAACAGGCAGGGGATGAAACCTACTTCTATAAGTATGGACCACCCGAAGTTCCAAAAGAAAACGTGGTGGGTGAATGGAGAAGCTCAAGAGAGAGCAGTGTGAAATTCCTTGATTCTCATGAAGCTTTTGCTTTCCGGGTTGAGTTTTGAATTCTAGGTCTTACTTTGGACATCTATTGCTTTGTTATTGTCTGTCATCTATTCACTTCTAGTTGGCCTTTCTTTTAGTGAAATTTTACTCTGTCCTGAAAGCATGTATACTGTACAAGTCTTCCTCTTAAGCTAATCATTTAATGAATAAAGAAGAATGAACAAAAAGCTCAGCATTAGATACGTATACTATATTTTGTTTTTGTAAAATTTCTTCAATGTCTAAAAGCTTTCCAGTTCCAAGGAGACTTCACCAATGGAAGACAAATCAAAAGAAAAAAACATTCATGAAAGCTCTTTCCCTCATGAGAATAAGGGCTTCTTGAAATTCTTAGAATGGATAAGAAACATTTTTCAAGGCTCTGCATCATAGCTTCCACAGCCACTTGGTACACTCTCTCCCTCCCTTCTTCTATATCTCTCTCTCTCTGTCTCAGAGGCTAATTTTGAGAAGGATGTTTCTGAATTTGTGTTTGAATGTTTCTTCACACAATTCCTGCAGTCTTCTTCATGAAGCATATGGATAGAAAATATGAGCATAGGACATGCAGAGCTGAGATCAGACAATTCGATGATAACTCTAACCTCTAATTTCAAGCTTGCTTATTAGCATTCGGATTCATTCTTGTTATTTCCAGGGAATATTCAAAGGAAATTCAAGAAGACCAATCTAGTCTTTGCTAGAGACTGGTATCTACTCCTAATTTAAACAAAACTCTCTCATGTTTAACTGTATCAAAATCAGTTCTTTATGTTAATGAACTTCCACAGTCTTCCAAGAAATTTTGTGAGGCAAAATTGTCCAGACACAAGAAGTGCAGAAATGGTTCTGATGAATGAAAATAGCACATCACATGGACGCTATATAAGTTAATCATGTGGTACTGCTTATATCACTCAAGAGTAGAGAATTTTTCGTCATCCCAATGGACTTAAAACTGCAAGAGGTTCCTTCAATTTCAAACTGGTCCATAGAGGAAGAACTCTGGTTCTACGTCATATTACTCCAAGGAGTCTAAAGAAGAAGAAGAATATTATTCATTAGAAGCAAATGAAAATAGAGTCATTTTCCTCAGAATTCGACAGCGACAGAGAGAGAAGCAAAACA
>CAJHQQ010004900.1:0-22536 GCA_905132885.1 Moricandia moricandioides | reverse complement strand
ATTCCCAATCTCCAAACATGAAGGGGGGGTAGGATAAACGGGAATCACTTCGGTTAAAAGTGGAATAACATCTTCATCATAACTCCTATGATATTGATTCAACTTCAGGGTGATTATCCACTGATTTATGAGTCCAAATCAAGCTTCTTACATCTTGATTCATTCTGGTTTGATTAGAATCAAGAAGAAATGTTGTCAAAGCTCCAACTGGTTATACTGGAGTCACTCTCGGTTAAAAGGGGATAACTTCTCATCAATACTCCTATGATCTGTGATTCACTTCAGGGTTGATTCTACACTTATTCTATGAGTCTCAAATCAACATTCTTACATCCGTGAGTTCATTCTGGGTGTTTAGTTAGTATCAAGAATATCATTGGCGCAAAATCTTCCAAAAGGGTAAACTGGGAATCACTTCGGTTAAAAGTGGGAATAACATCTTCATCATAAACTGCCTATGATACTTGATTTCAAACTTCAGGGTGATATTCCACTGATTTATGAGTCAAATAAAGCTTCTTACATCGTGATTCATTCTGGTTGATTTAGTAATCAAGAAGAAATTGTCAAATCTTCAAACATGGTAAACTGGAATCACTTCGGTTAAAAGTGGGATAACTTCTTCATCATAACTCCTATGGATCTTGATTCAACTTCCAGGGTGATTCTACACTGATTAATGAGTCCAAATCAAGCTTCTTTACATCGTGATTCATTCTGGTTTTATTATTATCAAGAATATATTGCCAAATCTTCCAAACAGGGTAAACTGGGATCACTTCTAGTTAAAAGTGGGGATAACTTCTTCATCATAAGTCCAATGATATGATTCAAATTCAGGATGATTCTACACTGATTTATGACTCTAAATCAAGATTCTTACATCTTGATTCATTCTGGTTTGATTAGAATCAAGAAGAAATTCCCAAATCTCCAAACAGGGTAAACTGGAATCACTTCGGTTAAAAAGTGGAATAACATCTTCATCATAACTCCATGATATTGATTCAACTTCAGGGTGATTATCCACTGATATATGAGTCCAAATAAAGCTTCTTACATCTTGATTCATTCTGGTTTGATTAGAATCAAGAAGAAATTGCCAAATCTCCAAACATGGTATACTGGAGTCACTTCGGTTAAAAGTGGGATAACTTCTTCATCATAACTCCTATGATCTTGATTCAACTCAGTGGAGGATTCTACACTGATTTATGAGTCCAAATCAAGATTCTTACATCTTGATTCATTCTGGTTTATTAGAATCAAGAAGAAATTACCAAATCTCCAAACAGGGTAAACTGGGATCACTTCTGGTTAAAAGTGGGGTAACTTCTTCATCATAACTCCTATGATATTGATTCAACTTCAGGATGATTTCTAAACTGATTTTTCGAGTCTAAATCAAGATTCTTACATCTTGATTCATTCTGGTTTGATTAGAATCAAGAAGAAATTCCCAAATCTCCAAAACATGGTAAACTGGATCACTCGGTTAAAAGTGGGGAATAACTCTTCATCATAACTCCTATGATCTTGATTCAACTTCAGGGTGATTCTAAACTTATTTATGAGTCCAAATCAAAGTTCTTACATCATGATTCATTCTGGTTTTATTAGTATCAAGAAGAAATTGCCAACTCTCCAAACAGGGCAAACTAGAATCACTTCGGTTAAAAGTGGGATAAATTCTTCATCATAACTCCAATGATATTGATTCAACTTCAGGGTGATTCTACACTGATTTATGAGTCTCAAATCAAGATTTCTTACATCTTGATTCATTCTGGTTTTGATTAGATCAAGAAGAAATTGCCAAATCTCCAAACAGGGTAAACTGGATCACTTCGGTTAAAAGTGGGAATAACATCTTCATCATAACTCCTATGATCTTGATTCAACTTCAGGGTGATTTACACTGATTTATGAGTCCAAATCAAGATTCTTACATCGTGATTCATTCTGGTTTTATTTGTATCAAGAAGAAATTGCCAAATCTCCAAACATGGGTAAACTGGAATCACTTCGGTTAAAAGTGGGATAACTTCTTCATCCATAACTCCTATGATCTTGATTCAACTCCAGGGTGATTCTACACTGATTAATGAGTCCAAATCAAGCTTCTTACATCGTGATTCATTCTGGTTTATTAGTATCAAGAAGAAATTGCCAAATCTCCAAACAGGGCAAACTGGGATCACTTCGGTTAAAAGTGGGATAACTTCTTCATCATAAGTCCAATGATATTGATTCAAATTCAGGATGATTCTACACTGATTTATGAGTCTAAATCAAGATTCTTACATCTTGATTCATTCTGGTTTGATTAGAATTAAGAAGAAATTCCCAAATCTCCAAACAGGGTAAACTGGAATCACTTCGGTTAAAAATGGAATAACATCTTCATCATAACTCCTATGATATTGATTCAACTTCAGGGTGATTATCCACTGATTTATGAGTCCAAATAAAGCTTCTTACATCTTGATTCATTCTGGTTTGATTAGAATCAAGAAGAAATTGCCAAATCTCCAAACATGGTATACTGGAGTCACTTCGGTTAAAAGTGGGATAACTTCTTCATCATAACTCCTATGATCTTGATTCAACTTCAGGGTGATTCTACACTTATTTATGAGTCCAAATCAACATTCTTACATCGTTATTCATTCTGGTTTTATTAGTATCAAGAATATATTGCCAAATCTCCAAACAGGGTAAACTGGGATCACTTCGGTTAAAAGTGGGATAACTTCTTCATCATAAGTCCAATGATATTGATTCAAATTCAGGATGATTCTACACTGATTTATGAGTCTAAATCAAGATTCTTACATCTTGATTCATTCTGGTTTGATTAGAATCAAGAAGAAATTCCCAAATCTCCAAACAGGGTAAACTGGAATCACTTCGGTTAAAAGTGGAATAACATCTTCATCATAACTCCTATGATATTGATTCAACTTCAGGGTGATTATCCACTGATTTATGAGTCCAAATAAAGCTTCTTACATCTTGATTCATTCTGGTTTGATTAGAATCAAGAAGAAATTGCCAAATCTCCAAACATGGTATACTGGAGTCACTTCGGTTAAAAGTGGGATAACTTCTTCATCATAACTCCTATGATCTTGATTCAACTTCAGGGTGATTCTACACTGATTTATGAGTCCAAATCAAGATTCTTACATCGTGATTCATTCTGGTTTTATTAGTATCAAGAGAAATTGCCAAATCTCCCAAACAGGGTAAACTGGATCACTTCGGTTAAAAGTGGGAATAACTTCTTCATCATAACTCCTATGATCTTGATTCAACTTCAGGGTGATTATCCACTGATTATGAGTCCAAATCAAGCTTCTTACATCTTGATTCATTCTGGTTTGATTAGAATCAAGAAGAAATTTCCAAATCTCCAAACAGGGTAAACTAGGATCACTTCGGTTAAAAGTGGGATAACTTCTTCATCATAAGTCCAATGATATTGATTCAAATTCAGGATGATTCTAGACTGAATTATGAGTCTAAGTCAATATTGTTACATATTGATTCATTCTGGTTTGATTAGAATAAAGAAGAAATTCCCAAATCTCCAAACAGGGTAAACTGGAATCACTTCAGTTAAAAGTGGAATAACATTTTCATCATAACTCCTATTATATTGATTCAACTTCAGGATGATTATCCACTGATTTATGAGTCTAAATAAAGCTTCTTACATCTTGATTCATTCTGTTGTGATTAGAATCAAGAAGAAACTGTCAAATCTCCAAACAGGGTAAACTGGAGTCACTTCGGATAAAAGTGGTTTAACTTCTTCATCATAACTCCTATGATCTTGATTATAAATTCAGGGTGATTCTAAAATTATTTATGAATCCAAATCAAGATTCTTACATCGTGATTCATTATGGTTTTATTTGTATCAAGAAGCAATTGCCAATTCTCCAAACAGGGTAAACTGGAATCACTTCGGTTAAAAGTGGGATAACTTCTTTATCATAACTCCTATGTTCTTGATTCAACTCCAGGGTGATTCTATACTGATTAATGAGTCCAAATCAAGCTTCTTACATCGTGATTCATTCTGGTTTTATTAGTATCAAGAATATATTGCCAAATCTCCAAACATGGTAAACTGGGATCACTTCGGTTAAAAGTGGGATAACTTCTTCATCATAAGTCCAATGATATTGATTCAAATTCAGGATGATTCTACACTGATTTATGAGTCTAAATCAAGATTCTTACATCTTGATTCATTCTGGTTTGATTAGAATCAAGAAGAAATTCCCAAATCTCCAAACAGGGTAAACTGGAATCACTTCGGTTAAAAGTGGAATAACATCTTCATCATAACTCCTATGATATTGATTCAACTTCAGGGTGATTATCCACTGATTTATGAGTCCAAATAAAGCTTCTTACATCTTGATTCATTCTGGTTTGATTAGAATCAAGAAGAAATTGCCAAATCTCCAAACATGGTATACTGGAGTCACTTCGGTTAAAAGTGGGATAACTTCTTCATCATAACTCCTATGATCTTGATTCAACTCCAGGGTGATTCTACACTGATTTATGAGTCCAAATCAAGATTCTTACATCGTGATTCATTCTGGTTTTATTAGTATCAAGAATATATTGCCAAATCTCCAAACAGGGTAAACTGGGATCACTTCGGTTAAAAGTGGGATAACTTCTTCATCATAACTCCTATGATATTGATTCAACTTCAGGGTGATTATCCACTGATTTATGAGTCCAAATCAAGCTTCTTACATCTTGATTCATTCTGGTTTTATTAGTATCAAGAATAAATTGCCAAATCTCCAAACAGGGTAAACTGGGATCACTTCGGTTAAAAGTGGGATAACTTCTTCATCATAAGTCCAATGATATTGATTCAAATTCAGGATGATTCTACACTGATTTATGAGTCTAAATCAATATTATTACATATTGATTCATTCTGGTTTGATTAGAATCAAGAAGAAATTCCCAAATCTCCAAACAGGGTAAACTGGAATCACTTCGGTTAAAAGTGGAATAACATTTTCATCATAACTCCTATGATATTGATTCAACTTCAGGATGATTATCCACTGATTTATGAGTCTAAATAAAGCTTCTTACATCTTGATTCATTCTGTTGTGATTAGAATCAAGAAGAAACTGTCAAATCTCCAAACAGGGTAAACTAGAGTCACTTCGGATAAAAGTGGTTTAACTTCTTCATCATAACTCCTATGATCTTGATATAAATTCAGGGTGATTCTAAACTGATTTATGAATCCAAATCAAGATTCTTACATCGTGATTCATTCTGGTTTTATTTGTATCAAGAAGCAATTGCCAATTCTCCAAACAGGGTAAACTGGAATCACTTCGGTTAAAAGTGGGATAACTTCTTCATCATAACTCCTATGATCTTGATTCAACTCCAGGGTGATTCTTTTCTGATTAATGAGTCCAAATCAAGCTTTTACATCGTGATTCATTCTGGTTTTATTAGTATCAAGAATATATTGCCAAATCTCCAAACAGGGTAAACTGGGATCCACTTCGGGTTAAAAGTGGGAAAATAACTTCTTCATCTGGTTTGATTAGAATCAAGAAGAAATTGCCAAATCTCCAAACAGGGTAAACTAGGATCACTTCGGTTAAAAGTGGGATAACTTCTTCATCATAAGTCCAATGATATTGATTCAAATTCAGGATGATTCTACACTGATTTATGAGTCTAAATCAAGATTCTTACATCTTGATTCATTCTGGTTTGATTAGAATCAAGAAGAAATTCCCAAATCTCCAAACAGGGTAAACTGGAATCACTTCGGTTAAAAGTGGAATAACATCTTCATCATAACTCCTATGATATTGATTCAACTTCAGGGTGATTATACACTGATTTATGAGTCCAAATAAAGCTTCTTACATCTTGATTCATTATGGTTTGATTAGAATCAAGAAGAAATTGCCAAATCTCCAAACATGGTATACTGGAGTCACTTCGGTTAAAAGTGGGATAACTTCTTCATCATAACTCCTATGATCTTGATTCAACTTCAGGGTGATTCTACACTGATTTATGAGTCCAAATAAAGTTTCTTACATCATGATTCATTCTGGTTTAATTAGTATCAAGAAGAAATTGCCAACTCTCCAAACAGGGCAAACTGGAATCACTTCGGTTAAAAGTGGGATAAATTCTTCATCATAACTCCAATGATATTGATTCAACTTCAGGGTGATTATCCACTGGTTTTATGAGTCCAAATAAATCTTCTTACATCTTGATTCATTCTGTTTTGATTAGATTCAAGAAGAAATTGCCAAATCTCCAAACAGGGTAAACTGGAGTCACTTCGGTTAAAAGTGGGTTAACTTCTTCATCATAACTCCTATGATCTTGATTCAACTTCAGGGTGATTCTAAACTGATTTATGAGTCCAAATCAAGATTCTTACATCGTGATTCATTCTGGTTTTATTTGTATCAAGAAGAAATTGCCAAATCTCCAAACATGGTAAACTGGAATCACTTCGGTTAAAAGTGGGATAACTTCTTCATCATAACTCCTATGATCTTGATTCAACTCCAGGGTGATTCTACACTGATTAATGAGTCCAAATCAAGCTTCTTACATCGTGATTCATTCTGGTTTTATTAGTATCAAGAATATATTGCCAAATCTCCAAACAGGGTAAACTGGGATCACTTCGGTTAAAAGTGGGATAACTTCTTCATCATAAGTCCAATGATATTGATTCAAATTCAGGATGATTCTACACTGATTTATGAGTCTAAATCAAGATTCTTACATCTTGATTCATTCTGGTTTGATTAGAATGAAGAAGAAATTCCCAAATCTCCAAACAGGGTAAACTGGAATCACTTCGGTTAAAAGTGGAATAACATCTTCATCATAACTCCTATGATATTGATTCAACTTCAGGGTGATTATCCACTGATTTATGAGTCCAAATAAAGCTTCTTACATCTTGATTCATTCTGGTTTGATTAGAATCAAGAAGAAATTGCCAAATCTCCAAACATGGTATACTGGAGTCACTTCGGTTAAAAGTGGGATAACTTCTTCATCATAACTCCTATGATATTGATTCAACTTCAGGGTGATTCTACACTGATTTATGAGTCTAAATAAATATTCTTACATCGTGATTCATTCTGGTTTTATTAGTATCAAGAAGAAATTGCCAAATCTCCAAACAGGTAAACTGGGATCACTTCGGTTAAAAGTGGGATAACTTCTTCATCATAACTCTTATGATATTGATTCAACTTCAGGGTGATTCTACACTGATTTAATGAGTCTAAATCAAGCTTCTTACATCTTGATTCATTCTGGTTTTATTAGAATCAAGAAGAAATTCCAATCTCCAAACAGGGATAACTGAATCACTTCGGTTAAAAGTGGGATAACTTTTCATCATAACTCCAATGATATTGATTCAACTTCAGGATTATTCTACACTGATTTATGAGTCCAAATCAAGATTCTTACATCTTGATTCATTCTGGTTTGATTAGAATCAAGAAGAAATTGTCAAATCTCCAAACAGGGTAAACTGGAGTCACTTCGGTTAAAAGTGGGATAACTTCTTCATCATAACTCCTATGATCTTGATTCAACTTCAGGATGATTCCACACTGATTTATGAGTCCAAATCAAGATTCTTACATCTTGATTCATTCTGGTTTGATTAGAATCAAGAAGAAATTGCCAAATCTCCAAACAGGGTAAACTTGAATCACTTCGGTTAAAAATGGAATAACATCTTCATCATAACTCCAATGATATTGATTTAACTTCAGGATGATTCTCCACTGATTTATGAGTCCAAATCAAGCTTCTTACATCATGATTCATTCTGGTTTTATTAGTATCAAGAAGAAATTGTCAACTCTCCAAACAAGGCAAACTGATATCACTTCGGTTAAAAGTGGGATAAATTCTTCATCATAACTCCAATGATATTGATTCAACTTCAGGGTGATTATCCACTGGTTTATGAGTCCAAATCAAGATTCTTACATCGTGATTCATTCTGGTTTTATTTGTATCAAGAAGAAATTGTCAAATCTCCAAACAGGATAAACTGGAATCACTTCGGTTAAAAGTGGGATAACTTCTTCATCATAACTCCTATGATCTTGATTCAACTCCAGGGTGATTCTACACTGATTAATGAGTCCAAATCAAGCTTCTTACATCGTGATTCATTCTGGTTTTATTAGTATCAAGAATAAATTGTCAAATCTCCAAACAGGGTTAACTGGGATCATTTCGGTTAAAAGTGGGATAACTTCTTCATCATAACTCCAATGATATTGATTCAACTTCAGGATGATTCTACACTGATTTATGAGTCCAAATCAAGATTATTACATCTTGATTCATTCTGGTTTGATTAGAATCAAGAAGAAATTGCCAAATCTCCATACAGGGTAAACTGGAATCACTTCGGTTAAAAGTGGAATAACATCTTCATTATAACTCCTATGATATTGATTCAACTTCAGGGTGATTATCCACTGATTTATGAGTCCAAATAAAGCTTCTTACATCTTGATTCATTCTGGTTTTATTAGTATCAAGAAGAAATTGCCAAATCTCCAAACAGGGTAAACTGGAGTCACTTCGGTTAAAAGTGGGATAACTTCTTCATCATAACTCCTATGATCTTGCTTCAACTTCAGGGTGGTTCTACACTGATTTATGAGTCCAAATCAAGCTTCTTACATCGTGATTCATTCTGGTTTTATTAGTATCAAGAAGAAATTGCCAAATCTCCAAATAGGGCATACTGGAATCACTTCGGTTAAAAGTGGGATAACTTCTTCATCATAAGTCCAATGATATTGATTCAACTTCAGGATTATTCTACACTGATTTATGAGTCCAAATCAAGATTCTTACATCTTGATTCATTCTGGTTTGATTAGAATCAAGAAAAAATTGCCAAATCTACAAACAGTGTAAACTGGAATCACTTCGGTTAAAAGTGGAATAACATCTTCATCATAACTCCTATGATATTGATTCAACTTCAGGATGATTATCCACTGATTTATGAGTCCAAATAAAGCTTCTTACATCTTGATTCGTTCTGGTTTGATTAGAATCAAGAAGAAATTGCCAAATCTCCAAACAGGGTAAACCGGAGTCACTTCGGTTAAAAGTGTGATAACTTCTTCATCATGAGTCCAATGATATTGATTCAACTTCAGGGTGATTATCCACTGATTTATGAGTCCAAATAAAGCTTCTTACATCTTGATTCATTCTGGTTTGATTAGAATCAAGAAGAAATTGCCAAATCTCCAAACAGGGTAAACTAGGATCACTTCGGTTAAAAGTGGGATAACTTCTTCATCATAAGTCCAATGATATTGATTCAACTTCAGGATGATTCTCCACTGATTTATGAGTCCAAATCAAGCTTCTTACATCTTGATTCATTCTGGTTTTATTTGTATCAAGAAGAAATTGCCAAATCTCCAAACAGGTAAACTGGAATCACTTCGGTTAAAAGTGGGATAACTTCTTCATCATAACTCCTATGATCTTGATTCAACTCAGGGTGATTCTACACTGATTTATGAGTCCAAATCAAGCTTCTTACATCGTGATTCATTCTGGTTTTATTAGTATCAAGAAGAAATTGCCAAATCTCCAAACAGGGAAACTGGAATCACTTCGGTTAAAAGTGGGATAACTTCTTCATCATAAGTCCAATGATATTGATTCAACTTCAGGATTATTCTACACTGATTTATGAGTTCAAATCAAGATTCTTACATCTTGATTCATTCTGGTTTGATTAGAATCAAGAAGAAATTGCCAAATCTCCAAACAGTGTAAACTGGAATCACTTCGGTTAAAAGTGGAATAACATCTTCATCATAACTCCTATGATATTGATTCAACTTCAGGATGATTATCCACTGATTTATGAGTCCAAATAAAGCTTCTTACATCTTGATTCATTCTGGTTTGATTAGAATCAAGAAGAAATTGCCAAATCTCCAAACAGGGTAAACTGGAGTCACTTCGGTTAAAAGTGGGATAACTTCTTCATCATAACTCCTATGATCTTGATTCAACTTCAGGGTGATTTACACTGATTTATGAGTCCAAATCAAGCTTCTTACATCTTGATTCATTCTGGTTTATTAGTAATCAAGAAGAAATTGCCAAATCTCCAAACAGGGTAAACTAGGATCACTTCGGTTAAAAGTGGGATAACTTCTTCATCATAACTCCAATGATATTGATTCAACTTCAGGATGATTCTCCACTGATTTATGAGTCCAAATCAAGATTCTTACATCTTTATTCATTCTGGTTTGATTAGAATCAAGAAGAAATTGCCAAATCTCCAAACAGGGTAAACTGGAATCACTTCGGTTAAAAGTGGGATAACTTCTTCATCATAACTCCTATGATATTGATTCAACTTCAGGATGATTATCCACTGATTTATGAGTCCAAATCAAGCTTCTTACATCTTGATTCATTCTGGTTTGATTAGAATCAAGAAGAAATTGCCAAATCTCCAAACAGGGTAAACTGGAATCACTTCGGTTAAAAGTGGAATAACATCTTCATCATAACTCCTATGATATTGATTCAACTTCAGGATGATTATCCACTGATTTATGAGTCCAAATAAAGCTTCTTACATCTTGATTCATTCTGGTTTGATTAGAATCAAGAAGAAATTGCCAAATCTCCAAACAGGGTAAATTGGAATCACTTCGGTTAAAAGTGGGATAACTTCTTCATCATAACTCCTATGATCTTGATTCAACTTCAGGGTGATTCTACACTGATTTATGAGTCCAAATCAAGCTTCTTACATCGTGATTCATTCTGGTTTTATTAGTATCAAGAAGAAATTGCCAAATCTCCAAACAGGGGAAACTGGAATCACTTCGGTTAAAAGTGGGATAACTTCTTCATCATAACTCCAATGATATTGATTCAACTTCAGGATTATTCTACACTGATTTATGAGTCCAAATCAAGATTCTTACATCTTGATTCATTCTGGTTTGATTAGAATCAAGAAGAAATTTCCAAATCTACAAACAGTGTAAACTGGAATCACTTCGGTTAAAAGTGGAATAACATCTTCATCATAACTCCTATGATATTGATTCAACTTCAGGATGATTATCCACTGATTTATGAGTCCAAATAAAGCTTCTTACATCTTGATTCATTCTGGTTTGATTAGAATCAAGAAGAATTTGCCAAATCTCCAAACAGGGTAAAATGGAGTCACTTCGGTTAAAAGTGTGATAACTTCTTCATCATAACTCCTATGATCTTGATTCAACTTTAGGGTGATTATAAACTGAATTTATGAGTCCGAATCAAGCTTCTTACATCGTGGTTCATTATGTTTTATTAGTATCAAGAAGAAATTGCCAAATCTCCAAATAGGGTAAACTAGAATCACTTCGGTTAAAAGTGGGATAACTTCTTCATCATAACTCCAATGATATTGATTCAACTTCAGGATGATTCTCCACTGATTTATGAGTCCAAATCAAGCTTCTTACATCGTGATTCATTCTGGTTTTATTAGTATCAAGAAGAATTGCCAAATCTCCAAATAGGGCATAACTGGAATCACTTCGGTTAAAAGTGGGATAACTTCTTCATCATAAGTCCAATGATATTGATTCAACTTCAGGATTATTCTACACTGATTTATGAGTCTAAATCAAGATTCTTACATCTTTATTCATTCTGGTTTGATTAGAATCAAGAAGAAATTGCCAAATCTCCAAACAGGGTAAACTGGAATCACTTCGGTTAAAAGTGGAATAACATCTTCATCATAACTCCTATGATATTGATTCAACTTCAGGATGATTATCCACTGATTTATGAGTCCAAATAAAGCTTCTTACATCTTGATTCGTTCTGGTTTGATTAGAATCAAGAAGAAATTGCCAAATCTCCAAACAGGGTAAACTGGAAGTCACTTCGGTTAAAAGTGGGATAAACTTCTTCATCATAACTCCAATGATATTGATTCAACTCCAGGGTGATTCTACACTGATTAATGAGTCCAAATCAAGCTTCTTACATCGTGATTCATTCTGGTTTTATTAGTATCAAGAATAAATTGCCAAATCTCCAAACAGGGTAAACTGGGATCACTTCGGTTAAAAGTGGGATAACTTCTTCATCATAAGTCCAATGATATTGATTCAACTTCAGGATGATTCTACACTGATTTATGAGTCCAAATCAAAGATTCTTACATCTTATTCATTCTGGTTTGATTAGAATCAAGAAGAAATTGCCAAATCTCCAAACAGGGTAAACTGGAATCACTTCGGTTAAAAGTGGAATAACATCTTCATCATAACTCCTATGATATTGATTCAACTTCAGGGTGATTATCCACTGATTTATGAGTCCAAATAAAGCTTCTTACATCTTGATTCATTCTGGTTTGATTAGAATCAAGAAGAAATTGCCAAATCTCCAAATAGGGTAAACTGGAGTCACTTCGGTTAAAAGTGGGATAACTTCTTCATCATAACTCCTATGATATTGATTCAACTTCAGGATGATTATCCACTGATTTATGAGTCCAAATAAAGCTTCTTACATCTTTATTCATTCTGGTTTGATTAGAATCAAGAAGAAATTACCAAATCTCCAAACAGGGTAAACTGGAGTCACTTCGGTTAAAAGTGTGATAACTTCTTCATCATAACTCCAATGATATTGATTCAACTTCAGGGTGATTATCCACTGATTTATGAGTCCAAATAAAGCTTCTTACATCTTGATTCATTCTGGTTTGATTAGAATCAAGAAGAAATTGCCAAATCTCCAAACAGGGTAAACTGGAGTCACTTCGGTTAAAAGTGGGATAACTTCTTCATCATAACTCCTATGATCTTGATTCAACTTCAGGGTGATTCTACACTGATTTATGAGTCCAAATCAAGCTTCTTACATCGTGATTCATTCTGGTTTTATTAGTATCAAGAAGAAATTGCCAAATCTCCAAACAGGGCATACTGGAATCACTTCGGTTAAAAGTGGGATAACTTCTTCATCATAAGTCCAATGATATTGATTCAACTTCAGGATTATTCTACACTGATTTATGAGTCCAAATCAAGATTCTTACATCTTTATTCATTCTGGTTTGATTAGAATCAAGAAGAAATTGCCAAATCTACAAACAGTGTAAACTGGAATCACTTCGGTTAAAAGTGGAATAACATCTTCATCATAACTCCTATGATATTGATTCAACTTCAGGGTGATTATCCCATGATTTATGAGTCCAAATAAGCTTCTTACATCTTGATTCATTCTGGTTTGATTAGAATCAAGAAGAAATTGCCAAATCTCCAAACAGGGTAAACTGGAGTCACTTCGGTTAAAAGTGGGATAACTTCTTCATCATAAGTCCAATGATATTGATTCAACTTCAGGGTGATTATCCACTGATTTATGAGTCCAAATAAAGCTTCTTACATCTTGATTCATTCTGGTTTGATCAAGAAGAAATTCTCAAATCTCCAAACAGGGTAAACTGGAATCACTTCGGTTAAAAGTGGAATAACATTTTCATCATAACTCCTATGATATTGATTCAACTTCAGGATGATTTTCCACTGATTTATGAGTCTAAATAAAGCTTCTAACATCTTGATTCATTCTGTTGTGATTAGAAGCAAGAAGAAACTGTCAAATCTCCAAACATGGTAAACTAGAGTCACTTCGGTTAAAAGTGGGATAACTTCTTCATCATAACTCCTATGATCTTGCTTCAACTTCAGGGTGGTTCTACACTGATTTATGAGTACAAATGAAGCTTCTTACATCGTGATTCATTCTGGTTTATTAGTATCAAGTAGAAATTGCCAAATCTCCAAATAGGGCATACTGGAATCACTTCGGTTAAAAGTGGGATAACTTCTTCATCATAATTCCAATGATATTGATTCAACTTCAGGATTATTCTACACTGATTTATGAGTCCAAATCAAGATTCTTACATCTTTATTCATTCTGGTTTGATTAGAATCAAGAAGAAATTGCCAAATCTACAAACAGTGTAAACTGGAATCACTTCGGTTAAAAGTGGAATAACATCTTCATCATAACTCCTATGATATTGATTCAACTTCAGGATGATTATCCACTGATTTATGAGTCCAAATAAAGCTTCTTACATCTTGATTCGTTCTGGTTTGATTAGAATCAAGAAGAAATTGCCAAATCTCCAAACAGGGTAAACTGGAGTCACTTCGGTTAAAAGTGTGATAACTTCTTCATCATGAGTCCAATGATATTGATTCAACTTCAGGGTGATTATCCACTGATTTATGAGTCCAAATAAAGCTTCTTACATCTTGATTCATTCTGGTTTGAT
The DNA here is from genome assembly GCA_905132885.1 of Moricandia moricandioides. Lineage (NCBI taxonomy): Eukaryota > Viridiplantae > Streptophyta > Magnoliopsida > Brassicales > Brassicaceae > Moricandia > Moricandia moricandioides. Next base: position 8,092 of record CAJHQQ010004900.1, on the reverse strand, counting down.
TAGAATCAAGAAGAAATTGCCAAATCTCCAAACAGGGTAAACTAGGATCACTTCGGTTAAAAGTGGGATAACTTCTTCATCATAAGTCCAATGATATTGATTCAACTTCAGGATGATTCTCCACTGATTTATGAGTCCAAATCAAGCTTCTTACATCTTTATTCATTCTGGTTTATTTGTATCAAGAAGAAATTGCCAAATCTCCAAACAGGGTAAACTGGAATCACTTCGGTTAAAAGTGGGATAACTTCTTCATCATAACTCCTATGATCTTGATTCAACTCCAGGGTGATTCTCACTGATTTATGAGTCCAAATCAAGCTTCTTTCATCGTGATTCATTCTGGTTTTATTTGTATCAAGAAGAAATTGCCATATCTCCAAACAAGGTAAACTGGAATCACTTCGGTTAAAAGTGGGATAACTTCTTCATCATAAGTCCAATGATATTGATTCAACTTCAGGATGATTCTACACTGATTTATGAGTCCAAATCAAGATTATTACATCTTTATTCATTCTGGTTTGATTAGAATCAAGAAGAAATTGCCAAATCTACAAACAGTGTAAACTGGAATCACTTCGGTTAAAAGTGGAATAACATCTTCATCATAACTCCTATGATATTGATTCAAATTCAGGGTGATTATCCACTGATTTATGAGTCCAAATAAAGCTTCTTACATCTTGATTCATTCTGGTTTATTAGAATCAAGAAGAAATTGCCAAATCTCCAAACAGGGTAAACTGGAGTCACTTCGGTTAAAAGTGGGATAACTTCTTCATCATAACTCCTATGATCTTGCTTCAACTTCAGGGTGGTTCTACACTGATTTATGAGTCCAAATCAAGCTTCTTACATCGTGATTCATTCTGGTTTTATTAGTATCAAGAAGAAATTGCCAAATCTCCAAATAGGGCATACTGGAATCACTTCGGTTAAAAGTGGGATAACTTCTTCATCATAAGTCCAATGATATTGATTCAACTTCAGGATTATTCTACACTGATTTATGAGTCCAAATCAAGATTCTTACATCTTTATTCATTCTGGTTTGATTAGAATCAAGAAGAAATTGCCAAATCTACAAACAGTGTAAACTGGAATCACTTCGGTTAAAAGTGGAATAACATCTTCATCATAACTCCTATGATATTGATTCAACTTCAGGATGATTATCCACTGATTTATGAGTCCAAATAAAGCTTCTTACATCTTGATTCATTCTGGTTTGATTAGAATCAAGAAGAAATTGCCAAATCTCCAAACAGGGTAAACTGAAGTCACTTCGGTTAAAAGTGTGATAACTTCTTCATCATAACTCCTATGATATTGATTCAACTTCAGGGTGATTATCCACTGATTTATGAGTCCAAATAAAGCTTCTTACATCTTGATTCATTCTGGTTTGATTAGAATCAAGAAGAAATTGCCAAATCTCCAAACAGGGTATACTAGGATCACTTCGGTTAAAAGTGGGATAACTTCTTCATCATAACTCCAATGATATTGCTTCAACTTCAGGATGGTTCTACACTGATTTATGAGTCCAAATCAAGCTTCTTACATCGTTATTCATTCTGGGTTTATTAGAATCAAGAAGAAATTGCCAAATCTCCAAAAGTGTAAACTGGAATCACTTCGGTTAAAAGTGGGAATAACTTCTTCATCATAACTCCTATGATATTGATTCAACTTCAGGATGATTATCCACTGATTTATGAGTCCAAATAAAGCTTCTTACATCTTGATTCGTTCTGGTTTGATTAGAATCAAGAAGAAATTGCCAAATCTCCAAACAGGGTAAACCGGAGTCACTTCGGTTAAAAGTGTGATAACTTCTTCATCATGAGTCCAATGATATTGATTCAACTTCAGGGTGATTATCCACTGATTTATGAGTCCAAATAAAGCTTCTTACATCTTGATTCATTCTGGTTTGATTAGAATCAAGAAGAAATTGCCAAATCTCCAAACAGGGTAAACTAGGATCACTTCGGTTAAAAGTGGGATAACTTCTTCATCATAAGTCCAATGATATTGATTCAACTTCAGGATGATTCTCCACTGATTTATGAGTCCAAATCAAGCTTCTTACATCTTTATTCATTCTGGTTTTATTTGTATCAAGAAGAAATTGCCAAATCTCCAAACAGGGTAAACTGGAATCACTTCGGTTAAAAGTGGGATAACTTCTTCATCATAACTCCTATGATCTTGATTCAACTCCAGGGTGATTCTTCACTGATTTATGAGTCCAAATCAAGCTTCTTTCATCGTGATTCATTCTGGTTTTATTTGTATCAAGAAGAAATTGCCATATCTCCAAACAAGGTAAACTGGAATCACTTCGGTTAAAAGTGGGATAACTTCTTCATCATAAGTCCAATGATATTGATTCAACTTCAGGATGATTGTACACTGATTTATGAGTCCAAATCAAGATTATTACATCTTTATTCATTATGTTTTGATTAGAATCAAGAAGAAATTGCCAAATCTCTATACAGGGTAAACTGGAATCACTTCGGTTAAAACTGGAATAACATCTTCATCATAACTCCTATGATATTGATTAAAATTCAGGGTGATTATCCACTGATTTATGAGTCCAAATAAAGCTTCTTACATCTTGATTCATTCTGGTTTAATTAGAATCAAGAAGAAATTCCCAAATCTCCAAACAGGGTAAATTGGAGTCACTTCGGTTAAAAATGGGATAACTTCTTCATCATAACTCCTATGATCTTGCTTCAACTTCAGGGTGGTTCTACACTGATTTATGAGTCCAAATCAAGCTTCTTACATCGTGATTCATTCTGGTTTTATTAGTATCAAGAAGAAATTGCCAAATCTCCAAATAGGGCATACTGGAATCACTTCGGTTAAAAGTGGGATAACTTCTTCATCATAAGTCCAATGATATTGATTCAACTTCAGGATTATTCTACACTGATTTATGAGTCCAAATCAAGATTCTTACATCTTTATTCATTCTGGTTTGATTAGAATCAAGAAGAAATTGCCAAATCTACAAAAAGTGTAAACTGGAATCACTTCGGTTAAAAGTGGAATAACATCTTCATCATAACTCCTATGATATTGATTCAACTTCAGGATGATTATCCACTGATTTATGAGTCCAAATAAAGCTTCTTACATCTTGATTCGTTCTGGTTTGATTAGAATCAAGAAGAAATTGCCAAATCTCCAAACAGGGTAAACTGAAGTCACTTCGGTTAAAAGTGTGATAACTTCTTCATCATAACTCCTATGATATTGATTCAACTTCAGGGTGATTATCCACTGATTTATGAGTCTAAATAAAGCTTCTTACATCTTGATTCATTCTGTTGTGATTAGAAGCATGAAGAAACTGTCAAATCTCCAAACATGGTATACTAGAGTCACTTCGGTTAAAAGTGGGATAACTTCTTCATCATAACTCCTATGATCTTGCTTCAACTTCAGGGTGGTTCTACACTGATTTATGAGTACAAATCAAGCTTCTTACATCGTGATTCATTCTGGGTTTATTAGTATCAAGTAGAAATTGCCAAATCTCCAAATAGGGCATACTGGAATCACTTCGGTTAAAAGTGGGATAACTTCTTCATCATAATTCCAATGATATTGATTCAACTTCAGGATTATTCTACACTGATTTATGAGTCCAAATCAAGATTCTTACATCTTTATTCATTCTGGTTTGATTAGAATCAAGAAGAAATTGTCAAATCTACAAAAAGTGTAAACTGGAATCACTTGGGTTAAAAGTGGAATAACATCTTTATCATAACTCCTATGATATTGATTCAACTTCAGGATGATTATCCACTGCTTTATGAGTCCAAATAAAGCTTCTTACATCTTGATTCGTTCTGGTTTGATTAGAATCAAGAAGAAATTGCCAAATCTCCAAACAGGGTAAACCGGAGTCACTTCGGTTAAAAGTGTGATAACTTCTTCATCATGAGTCCAATGATATTGATTCAACTTCAGGGTGATTATCCACTTATTTATGAGTCCAAATAAAGCTTCTTACATCTTGATTCATTCTGGTTTTATTAGTATCATGAAGAAATTGTCAAATCTCCAAACAGGGTAAACTAGGATCACTTCGGTTAAAAGTGGGATAACTTCTTCATCATAAGTCCAATGATATTGATTCAACTTCAGGATGATTTTCCACTGATTTATGAGTCCAAATCAAGCTTCTTACATCTTTATTCATTCTGGTTTTATTTGTATCAAGAAGAAATTGCCAAATCTCCAAACAGGGTAAACTGGAATCACTTCGGTTAAAAGTGGGATAACTTCTTCATCATAACTCCTATGATCTTGATTCAACTCCAGGGTGATTCTCACTGATTTATGAGTCCAAATCAAGCTTCTTTCATCGTGATTCATTCTGGTTTTATTTGTATCAAGAAGAAATTGCCAATCTCCAAACAAGGTAAACTGGAATCACTTCGGTTAAAAGTGGGATAACTTCTTCATCATAAGTCCAATGATATTGATTCAACTTCAGGATGATTGTACACTGATTTATGAGTCCAAATCAAGATTATTACATCTTTATTCTTTATGTTTTGATTAGAATCAAGAAAAAATTGCCAAATCTCTATACAGGGTAAACTGGAATCAGTTCGGTTAAAACTAGAATAACATCTTCATCATAACTCCTATGATATTGATTAAAACTCAGGGTGATTATCCACTGATTTATGAGTCCAAATAAAGCTTCTTACATCTTGATTCATTCTGGTTTAATTAGAATCAAGAAGAAATTCCCAAATCTCCAAACAGGGTAAATTGGAGTCACTTCGGTTAAAAATGGGATAACTTCTTCATCATAACTCCTATGATCTTGCTTCAACTTCAGGGTGGTTCTACACTGATTTATGAGTCCAAATCAAGCTTCTTACATCGTGATTCATTCTGGTTTTATTAGTATCAAGAAGAAATTACCAAATCTCCAAATAGGGCATACTGGAATCACTTTCGTTAAAAGTGGGATAACTTCTTCATCATAAGTCCAATGATTTTGATTCAACTTCAGGATTATTCTAAACTGATTTATGAGTCCAAATCAAGATTCTTACATCTTTATTCATTCTGGTTTGATTAGAATCAAGAAGAAATTGCCAAATCTACAAACAGTGTAAACTGGAATCACTTCGGTTAAAAGTGGAATAACATCTTCATCATAACTCCTATGATATTGATTCAACTTCAGGATGATTATCCACAGATTTATGAGTCCAAATAAAGCTTCTTACATCTTTATTCGTTCTGGTTTGATTAGAATCAAGAAGAAATTGCAAAATCTCCAAACAGGGTAAACTGAAGTCACTTCGGTTAAAAGTGTGATAACTTCTTCATCATAACTCCTATGATATTGATTCAACTTCAGGGTGATTATCCACTGATTTATAAGTCTAAAAAAGCTTCTTACATCTTGATTCATTCTGTTTTGATTAGAATCAAGAAGAAATTACCAAATCTCCAAACAGGGTAAACTAGGATCACTTCGGTTAAAAGTGGGATAACTTCTTCATCATAACTCCTATGATCTTGCTTCAACATCAGGGGGGTTCTACACTGATTTATGAGTCCAAATCAAGCTTCTTACATCGTCATTCATTCTGGTTTTATTAGTATCAAGAAGAAATTGCCAAATCTCCAAATAGGGCATACTGGAATCACTTTGGTTAAAAGTGGGATAACTTCTTCATCATAAGTCCAATGATATTGATTCAACTTCAGGATTATTCTACACTGATTTATGAGTCTAAATCAAGATTCTTACATCTTTATTCATTCTGGTTTGATTAGAATCAAGAAGAAATTTCCAAATCTCCAAACAGGGTAAACTAGGATCACTTCGTTAAAAGTGGGATAACTTCTTCATCATAAGTCCAATGATATTGATTCAACTTCAGGATGATTCTACACTGATTTATGAGTCCAAAACAAGCTTCTTACATCATGATTCATTCTGGTTTTATTAGTATCAAGAAGAAATTGCCAACTCTCCAAACAGGGCAAACTGGAATCACATCGGTTAAAAGTGGGATAAATTCTTCATCATAACTCCAATGATATTGATTCAACTTCAGGGTGATTATCCACTGGTTTATGAGTCCAAATCAAGATTCTTACATCGTGATTCATTCTGGTTTTATTTTTATCAAGAAGAAATTGCCAAGTCTCCAAACAGGGTAAACTAGAATCACTTCGGTTAAAAGTGGGAGAAATTCTTCATCATAACTCCAATGATATTGATTCAACTTCAGGGTTATTATTCACTGGTTTATGAGTCTCAATCAAGATTCTTACATCGTGATTCATTCTGGTTTTATTTGTATCAAGAAGAAATTGCCAAATCTCCAAACAGGGTAAACTGGAATCACTTCGGTTAAAAGTGGAATAACATCTTCATCATAACTCCTATGATATTGATTCAACTTCAAGATTATTCTACACTGATTTATGAGTCCAAATCAAGATTCTTACATCTTTATTCATTCTGGTTTGATTAGAATCAAGAAGAAATTGCCAAATCCACAAACAGTGTAAACTGGAATCACTTCGGTTAAAAGTGGAATAACATCTTCATCATAACTCCTATGATATTGATTCAACTTCAGGATGATTATCCACTGATTTATGAGTCCAAATAAAGTTTCTTACATCTTGATTCGTTCTGGTTTGATTAGAATCAAGAAGAAATTGTCAAATCTCCAAACAGGGTAAACTGAAGTCACTTCGGTTAAAAGTGTGATAACTTCTTCATCATAACTCCTATGATATTGATTCAACTTCAGGGTTATTATCCACTGATTTATAAGTCCAAATAAAGCTTCTTACATCTTGATTCATTCTGGTTTGATTAGAATCAAGAAGAAATTGCCAAATCTCCAACAGGGTAAACTAGGATCACTTCGGTTTAAAAGTGGGATAACTTCTTCATCATAACTCCTATGATCTTGCTTCAACTTCAGGGTGGTTCTACACTGATTTATGAGTCCAAATCAAGCTTCTTACATCGTGATTCATTCTGGTTTTATTAGTATCAAGTAGAAATTCCAAATCTCCAAATAGGGCATACTGGAATATCACTTCGGTTAAAAGTGGGATAACTTCTTCATCATAACTCCAATGATATTGATTCAACTTCAGGATTATTCTAAACTGATTTATGAGTCCAAATCAAGATTCTTACATCTTTATTCATTCTTGTTTGATTAGAATCAAGAAGAAATTGTCAAATCTACAAAAAGTGTAAACTGGAATCACTTCAGTTAAAAGTGGAATAACATCTTCATCATAACTCCTATGATATTGATTCAACTTCACGATGATTATCCACAGATTGATGAGTACAAATAAAGCTTCTTACATCTTGATTCGTTCTGGTTTGATTAGAATCAAGAAGAAATTGCCAAATCTCCAAAACAGGGTAAACCGGAGTCACTTCGGTTAAAGTGTGATAACTTCTTCATTCATGAGTCCAATGATATTGATTCAACTTCAGGGTGATTATCCACTGATTTATGAGTCCAAATAAAAGTTTCTTACATCTTGATTCATTCTGGTTTGATTAGAATCAAGAAGAAATTGCCAAATCTCCAAACAGGGTAAACTAGGATCACTTCGGTTAAAAGTGGGATAACTTCTTCATCATAAGTCCAATGATATGATTCAACTTTCAGGATGATTCTCCACTGATTTATGGAGTCCAAATCAAGCTTCTTACATCTTTATTCATTCTGGTTTTATTTGTATCAAGAAGAATTTGCCAAATCTCCAAACAGGGTAATCTGGAATCACTTCGGTTAAAAGTGGGATAACTTCTTCATCATAACTCCTATGATCTTGATTCAACTCCAGGGTGATTCTCCACTGATTTATGAGTCCAAATCAAGCTTCTTTCATCGTGATTCATTCTGTTTTTATTTGTATCAAGAAGAAATTGCCATATCTCCAAACAAAGTAAACTGGAATCACTTCGGTTAAAAGTGGAATAACATCTTCATCATAACTCCTATGATATTGATTCAACTTCAGGATGATTGTACACTTATTT
>CAJHQQ010004899.1:0-22540 GCA_905132885.1 Moricandia moricandioides | reverse complement strand
TATACATTAAATAAAAATATATTAATATATTTATTACTTTTATAATATGTGTTAAATGTATCAAAGTAACATTTTTTGCGAAATAGAATATATTTATTTTCTGGCTACACTACAACGACATATCCGTCATGCACCTTACCTAGAATTACTAATTCCAAAATGTGATAACATTGCTAGACATTCTTATCCTTTCGTTTTACGTGCAGGCCCATTTTGAAAACCAACAGGCCTTGGATTTTCTACTACTAGTAAACTAACGTCTGCATAAACCTGAATACTACCATCTCCAAACGACGCAGTCTTATCTGAGTGTCTACTCGTAACAAGTCACAATTACGAAGACAATCAAACAAGACATAGCAACCTTCAATGTCAGGTTAGAAGAAAAACATAACTTGTGGGAGACAAAGAGAACGTTTAATCCCAACAAGATTTAAGGTTCAACACAGAAATTGAATTGTTGTGTCCAACACAGCCAACAGATTATTAAAACAAGCCAAGAAAGCCAGTAAACAGAGAAAGAAGCCTTGCGTTCATCTTGTGCCACTGTTTGGAGCATCTGCAATCAGACAAAAACTTTTTACGTGTAAGAGATCTGATACAAACTACAGTCTAGGAACAGACGCAGAGGAGATGATGATGATGATGGATCAAAATGAAATGCATATGCTCTTGCCAAGCAAAATGAAATGCTTAAGAATTGTTCTGGCTATCTACACAACCGTAACTCCTATGTATTACTTTAAAGTTTCATTCAGCTTTGCTTTAAACAAGTAAACACAAATACGTGTGTAAAAGCTACATCCTGTAAAATCTATAGGCTACGCCACTGATTGAAGAGAGAACTGAACTTGGGTTTGGTAAACAGATATGTACTTCGATTTAAGACCACTGATACCTTCAGACATTTTAAAAGCTACAACCAACTAAAAACCTAAAAGAGATTATGTAATGATCGAAACATATTGTTATTACATGAAACCAATATGTTACGATCTTGCCCAACATTTGTTATCATTCTAAACATGTTTTCAGCAAAAAAAAAAAAATCATTCTAAACATGTCACAATGTTTCCAGGTTCGAATGAGTTAAGCAACAACCAAAGCAAAAACATGTTTTTTTTTTAATTACCCTTCTTGAATATCCAACAAGATAAGCAGATTAATCAGGTTTCAATCAAAAATTAACAATCAGTATTGAAGATGAATCAAAATCATCAGAGCTTAAACCTGATCGAAGAAGATCGAAGCTCTTTCAGTGAGACGGAGCAGGCTGTTTCTGATTGTGGTGAGATGATTTGGAAGGAGCCAAAGCTTTGGTGTAGATCTGCTCACCCACGAGGTACACGCAGAAGGCGGCGACGCCAATGCCAAGACCGGGAAGAGCGTGTCTCATTTGATTCGAAAGCATCGGATGCTTCCTCCACTCATCTCTTCGCCGGAAAAACTCGCCGGTAGTACCTAAAGGCTTCGCCATTTTTCTCCGGTGGGTGTTCGATTGTACTCCTGCGAGACTGTAACTACTACTCTCTTATTCACAAATCATGGGCTTTCTCTAATGTATGAGCCTTCTTTAAGGGCCCATTAATATAGGCTTTAGAAAATAATTGTCACTATTGGACTTTTATTTCCTTTATTTATTTAAATAGAAGATGCATTTGTGGACAGATCATACCTTAACATCATATTTCATGTATTTGTGAACCCCTTTTTCGGCAAACGGTTGAACTTTATCAAAATACCAAACAGTTTTAACACATTACAAAGAACGGGTGGGCCATTGTTTGGACGGCTATTAAACAAAGAAGAAATAGAGCAATCTCCATTAATGTTGTTGCAGAGAACTGCATGTTGCTGTGTAACTTGTGTTTTGTATATGTAAGCCAGTGATTGTTTTGTTTTTTTTGATCAGTTGATGTCAGTATCAATAGGTGTACATAAGACAAAAAGAATGTGATTTTTTCGACATATTAAGAAAGAATAAGAGATGAATCTACTAAATTTAATCAACTGAAATCGTTATTTTCATTTTTTTCCCCTTCTGTTAATTGATAATAATTACTGAATCTGTAATTGGAAATTTTTATTCAAAGATTCTCCCGAAGAAGTTAAAAAACTAACCTGTATGGTATTCAATGTTAAAATCTTAAAGTATCTTCTTACAAAGTTCCTTCCTTTTTTTTTGTCAACAATACAAAGTTCCTTCCTTTTTTTTTGTCAACAATACAAAGTTCCTTCTAAATTACATATCTTATAGTTTTACATTATTTGCTATCAAATTAAATTTTAACATTGAGTTACTGTAATACTCCTGTTATTTTCATAAAATAATTATAAAACAGTTAAATAAAACGAATTAAACCAGGGTGATTTTGTGAACTTTGAGAGGTGAGATTTCTTGAGGCTCTTTGAATATTTTCTTCTTCCACACACGTTAACCTTTCTCACTTCCTTGTCTTAGCACATCCGCTGAACAACAAGAATCTTCTCTTTCGACTTCTTCGTGAACGCACAGATGTCCCTTTGATCTATAATCAAAAACATTCAAAAAACGTCAAGCAAACATATAAAAGAAAAAGATTGTTTCGTTTCATTTCACCACTAAAGTAACATCTTGTCGATGAACTCACCTTGCTTGTTCTTGGAGACTTCTGTGAGTTCCAACAGAAAAGCAAACTGCAAACTCCTCTTCCTGTTTCTGACTCATATCCTCTACACAAACCAATCAAGACAGTTGTTTGTTACGAAGATCAGATCTTTTACTTTTACTGCTTCAAAGATTTACTTACAGATTGTCTTTGTTGTTTGTGAAGTTACTGTCGTGGAGTAGACTCGGTGAAACAGGACAATGCTCCATTCTTTTACCGGTCTGATTCTCCGGAGCCTCATCCATTTTGCAGATCTTCAAATCTTCATTGTTTAGTCCAGAAGAAACTAAAGAACCTATGTTTGGTTGGTGAAGATGATAACTGGTGTCTTCTTGAGGTGAAACTTGATTCCTTTCAGGTTTTAACCGTCCTTGTGAACCAGGAGTCCTTTGCAGCCGTTCAGTTTCTAATCTCTGTTCTTGAATGATCGTTTCAATCCTTTTCATTGGGATCTCATGCCCACTTTCCGCATCTGAACTAGTTGCCACTGCTGTTTCTCTGGTCTGCTTGGAGCTGAGTAACTCAGTTTCTGACAAGAGTATCATCCTCACCTCTACGTTTCTCCTTAGTACAGTCTCAATCGAGTTTGTGATACTTCTTACGAACCCTTCAGCTCTCAGTTTGATCTCTCTGTCTCCAAATGCAATATAAGCAACTAGAATACCTACAAACACGATCCTATTAGTATATTACAAGTGCTTTGGCTTTTTCCTTCAAAAATAAAGTAATTAAGAGCAGTTTTTAGGCTTACCTTCAACTTCACTGATAGATAAAAGCTTCCCATGAGAATACAGCAGCTGCTTTAATGTCTTTGAATGACATTTATCGACACACTTCATCCAGATATCATTTAGTTTCTCTGAAATGGAAGCGTCATTCTCTAAAACTTCGCCGGATGAGGAGGAAGATTTCACTTCATCAACGGTATTTTCGCCTTTTCTGATCGAAGTTGGAGATGCTGAGTTACTACATTGAAGGTTTGATCTCTGCTTGTAAGCAATAACTTCTCTTGATATGCTTGACGGGTTTTCTTCAGTTGCTATAGAGCTTTGCCTTCTGCTGCTACTAGTGTGTGTGGTTCCGGGAGAAGGCATCAAACCAAGCTGCAGCAAGGTAGCTATAAACCATGTTGAACGATCAGTAGTAACTCTTAGCTGCTTCTCAGCCTCAGAAAGAATCTTCAAAGCATGCTTTAGCCTCTCCATTTCCACTTCACTCACTACAAAAAAGAGAGAACATGATAAGCTAAAACTTGGAATAAAACCATTCTCTGTACAGTTTCATTACAGATTATTAAGAACTAACGAATTTGAAATTCTAGAAAACTCACAGTTCCGTCCATCAAGGAAGGCGTCGCTGTATTTTTCATCCAAGGCCTTGTATGCTCCAGCAATGATATCCACGATAAGGCTGGCCAGTTGAGACATCATGAGAATTGGGTCAGCTCCTAAGTCCAGTAACTCTCTAGCTTTCTTCACCGTCTCTGCCGTGTCAGAAGATAACGCTAACTCCAAGAGTTCAAGCAAGTTATCATCAGAAACAACACCCACCTGCACAAACACCAGCAGTCACATTCACATTACCAATTAGTCTAATGCTACCAAATGCAAACAAACACCAAAACTTACTAGCTCATTTACAAGATCAACGGTGATTCTTTTTCCCATCAAACTCAGCTGATCCAACATGGTTTCAGCATCTCTCAGTGAGCCATCAGCATTCAAAGCAATCAGGTTCAACGCCTGAGATTCCACATCAAGATTTTCATCTGAAGCAATCTTCCTTAACCTCACAACAATGTCACCATCCTTGAGTTTGTTGAAGAGGTACTTCTGGCACTTTGACTGAATGGTCCGAGGAACATTACCAAGTTCGGTCGTTACACATATGAAGACGACTTTCTGCAGAGGCTTCTCAAGAAACTTGAGTAACAACAGCCAAGTCTTAGATGGCAACAAGTGACACTCATCTATCACAAAAACCTTGTATCTTGGTGAACTCTGTGGAGCCAAACTCAGCAACTTTTTCAAAACGTACCCAACTCTCTCAGCTCTATTCTCCTTAGCAGCATCAAGTTCCAACAAATCCCTACTCTTCCCTGACATGAAGTCACTACATTCTTTGCAGTACCCACAAGGCTTCATTTCTTCAGTCACCACATCACAGTTCAAGGCGGCCGAGAATATTCTCGCAGTAGATGTCTTCCCAGTTCCTCTAGGACCTTGGAATAGATAGACATTAGCTATTCTACCCTTCTTCACAGCGTTCAATAGTGATTGAACAACTATACTCTGACCAACGAGTTCATCAAAGAACATTGGTTTGTACTTTCTGCTCAAACTCTGCATATTTTCCGGTGTACTTCCTTCTTCTTCTTCACACTGACTCCTACAACTAGTAGACCATCTTCTTCCATCTAATCTACTTTGAGACTCTAAATCAAGCTCTCCAAAATCAGTTGAGAGATCATCATCATCACTACACCCAATCCCTAAAGATGAACCTCCTCTACTATCACCACCATATTTAAGCAAAGGTACAACACTCAGCTTATTACATCTCCCAGAAGAATGTCTATGCATATGTCTACGATATTGACTCCCACCACATAAGATGCTACTTCCTTTCCTCCTAAGAGTATCAGAAAACGAAGGAGAACAACAGCTCCTACACCCACCTCTATGTTTCAGATTCCTTTTGGTCCTGTAAAAAGGAATCCCACAGCCTTGTCTCCCTATAACATCCAACTCATCATCATCCAAAGATCCAACGGTGCTGGGATTACGGATAGCATACATGTTGTATGAGGTCGTGGACAATGCAGGTGTGCTGTTACAAGTATAAGAAGAAGAGTCATCTCTCTTACTTGACGCTCTCAAGAACTTAGAAGAAGAAGAGTGTGACCAGTTCTTGTGCTTAAGCTTCAACATTTGAGTGATCTTCTCTGAATCGCTAAAGTCCTCTGTTTCTTCACCTGATGTTACTTCTTTAGTTTGTCGATGATGATATCGAGACAAGAACCTACGCTTCTTCTTGATAAAACCGCTGTTTCTGATCTTGTCTCTGGACCTTAAAATCATCGAATCTCCACCGTTCCTAGCATCACTCACATCATCATCGTCATCGTCATGGATCCACGAAGTCAAATCGTCAACTTCACTGTTCTTGTCGCTAGAAGTTTTCTGAGACTTCCAGTTATACAGAAACACCTTCTTCTCCTTCTTCTCCTTCCCGTTTACACTACTCTCAACTCGAGTCGGAAGAAACTGATTGTTGCTGAGAAGAAGCTCGACGTTGCTGTTGCTCGCCGGAAGCTCTTCCACAGGGACGGATCTGGAGGAAGTGAGAGGGGATTTCCAGGAAGAAGAGGTTCCAGGATCGCGTAAACACTTGGAAACTTTCCTGATTTGAGTGAGCTCTCTCTTCAGATGCAGCTTGCTCGGATCCGATATCTTTAGACCCGACATTCTTTAGAGCTAACTCTTCCACTTGTTCAAGTTTGAAAAGAGGAAGAAGAAGAAGAAGACGAATCTCTATGAAGAAACTACTGAGGTTTGTGTCTGAGAGAGCGATGGATGAAGAAAGCGATTGTTGAGAAATTCAAAAAAAAAAAAAAAAAGTCACGGTGTTGATGAGTCATGATTTTATTTAAAAGAGAATTAATAAATGAAAATAAGAAAGGACACGAAAAGAAATGTGAAAAAGTGAAAGTTGGGTCGGAAGGAGCGGTGACGCTCGGGATTCTCCTTTACTGGGCTCTTCTTTGTCAGATCCACACCTCACGTTTCTTCTCTGTCTTGTTTGACTCTTGCTCCATTTTTTTTAATTTAATTTAATCCATTTTTGGTGTGTGTTTTTTTTCTGTTACATATTATTTCTTCTTGCAGCGTCGCCTTTACTGATACATGTTGTCTAAAAATATGTTAGATTATACAGTAGTAACATGTTACAGATTCCTGACATTTACATGTCCATTAATCTCTGACAATTTATTGATATTCATGTTGTGATTATACGAAACATATCTCGTTTCCGCCCCTTGTCGTAGAACTACAACTTTTCCTATGCTCATGTTATTATTATTATTTTTTCTGGTAAAAGCTCACTATTATCTATCAACATCATGCATATGACCAATCTCTTGGCTGCTTATAGTTTTGTGTTCTTTTAATAATGCATTCATATAAGCAAAAATAACAAATTAACGACGAAATGCACATGCCGCTATTTTGTCTATTTCCCCCTAGTTCTTTTTTCATGCCCCTCACAAATTAGATTTATTTTTCTTCTAAATTGATTAGTAAATTATAGAAGGAAAAAAAACAACAAGCAAAGGTTGTATTTATGTTACAACCTTATTCAATATACCCAAGGAAGAATCAAAACAAACGATTGACTAATGATCTAGTCGGGATATATCTTAGATGGTCCTCTCAGAATGTCCCATACATTTACAATCATTCATAATCAATGCCCATTTATGTTTTCTCTAATAATCAACCAAATGATTAATGCTTCCCTCTGTTTCATAAATATTGATTTTTGAAAATTTTAAGAAAACACATTAAATCAATATAATAAATATATCAATTTCTGTAATTTTTAATTTTTAATAATTTTTGATCAATATTAACTCAATAAAGTTAATTTTTTTTTTGTGAAGTTTGTAATATTTTCATAGAGAGAAAATGAATAATTTTTTTTCTAAAACATTTATTATGGATTATTTCTTAAATATTGATACAGTATTTTGATCCACACTCTAATTCGTCTATCAGGTGAATTAGTTTACTTGGTTTCGGTACATAAGATGGGCTTATCGTCCAAGTAATGGGCCTTATTGGGCTCTCAAATTCCATCTATCCACCACACTAATATAGCTTACTCCCCCTGAATTTGAAACAGATACGCAAATAGACAAGACAGCGGGAAGCTATATATGTCTCGTGAGATCACTGCATCTCTTGCCGCCATAGCTTCACAAGCTCTAACACTCACTCAGCTAAACCAACTCCATGCTCAGCTCGTCGTATTCAACTCTCTCCATCGACAAAGCTACTGGGCCTCGCGTCTCATCGCCTCCTGCACGCGCCTCCGAGCACCGCCTCACTACGCGCGTCTCGTTTTCCGCTCAGTGGCGTTCCCCAATGTCTTCGTCGTCAATTCAATGTTTAGGTACTTCTCGCAGATGGATTTGGCGAACGATGCTCTTAGTCTCTACGAGCAAAGGTGTCGTTGCGGGATCATGCCCGACGCTTTTTCTTTCCCCGTGGTGATCAAATCGGCTGGGAGATTCGGTGTGTTGTTTCACGGTATCGTGGAGAAGTTTGGATTTTTAAGGGACCCTTATGTACGGAATGTGATGATGGATATGTATGTGAAGTATGTGTCGGTAGAGATTGCACGGAAAGTGTTTGATGAAATTACTGAGAGAAAGGTTTCTGATTGGAATGTGATGGTTTCTGGGTATTGGAGATGTGGGATCAAGGAGGAAGCTTGTAAGCTGTTTGATATGATGTCTGAGAGTGAAACTGATGTTATTTCTTGGACGGTGATGATTACTGGTTTTGCCAAGCTTAAGGATTTCGAAAGTGCGAGGTGGTATTTTGATCGGATGCCGGAGAAGAGCGTTGTGAGTTGGAATGCGATGCTTTCAGGTTATGCGCAGAATGGGTTTACAGAGGAGACTCTGAGGCTGTTTAACGATATGTTGAGAGTAGGAGTTAGGCCAAATGAGACCACATGGGTTACTGTTATCTCAGCGTGTTCTTCCCGTGGTGATCTTTCCCTGGCTCATTCACTGGTGAAACTGATTGGTGAGAAGAGAGTCCGTTTGAATTGTTATGTGAAGACGGCGTTGCTTGATATGCATGCTAAGTGCAAAGATATTCTATCTGCTAGGAGAATTTTCAACGAGCTAGGCGCGGAGAGGAATCTTGTCGCTTGGAACGCTATGATGTCTGGATATACCAGAATGGGAGATTTGAGTTCGGCTATGCAGCTGTTTGATGCAATGCCTGAGCGGAATGTTGTTTCTTGGAACTCGATGATAGCTGGTTTTGCTCACAACGGACAACCTGCACTAGCCATTGAGTTTTTCAAAGAGATGATTGATTCTGGAGATTCCAAACCAGATGAAGTTACAATGATTGGTGCTCTCTCGGCTTGTGGACACATGAAGGATATAGAATTAAGCGTTTGGATTGTGGATTACGTTGCTAAGAACCAGATCAAGCTTAGCGTTACGGGATACAGGTCTTTGATCTTCATGCACGCAAGGTGTGGAAACCTGAGGGAAGCAAAACGGATCTTGGAAGAAATGAATGAAAGAGGTGTTGTCTCTTATAATACGTTATTCTCAGCTTTTGCAGCTAATGAAGACGGAGTTGAAACGCTGAATTTATCCTCAAAGATGAAAGAAGAAGGCATTGAACCAGACCACGTGACTTACACAAGTGTCTTGACAGCTTGCAGGCATTCAGGATTATTTAAAGAAGGCCAGAAAATATTCGAATCAATAAGAAATCCATCAGGAGATCATTATGCTTGCATGGATGATTCGTTAGGCTGTGTTGATAAGCAAAGAGTTAACTAAGAAAAGTCAATGGCTGCATGCTCTTCAATACCATACTTACTACGGTGAGTTTCATCTATACGTGATTAACTATAAAAAGTAGAACATAATACCTCAGAACATATACTCTAGAAGCTTGCCAAAATCCCACACTTGCAATGCAAGAAATGGTTGTCTGGTTAGGTCCACGTTTTGCCTTTTTTTCTTTAGTTGTTTTGTCTTTAGTTATTTTGTCTCTCGTAGGATATCCTTAAAGTGGTTGGGGAAATGTTGGAGTCTTTCTTTATTATTTCTTTTACATGGCGAGTACATTCCGTGTTGAAAGTCACCGTTTTGTTTTGTCAACTCACTCCGTGTAGTGGTTCACTGCTTTTTGCTCGAAACTACCTCCTAAAACACCAAAGGGTGACACTTTCTTTTGTTTTATGAGTGTATATAGTCTGAGTTCTAGGTAGCAAGAGGCCACAATAGAAAACCAAACATTTGCAGAAAAGAAAAATTCATACCCCAGAAAAGAAAAGAACAAAAAAGCTTGGTTCTTCTCTGTTTCCAAAGTCCCTCACTCATCTTTATCGATTTTGCAGATTTCTACTGTAAACCTTTGTCTTGATCACTAAGTTACCTAAAAACTCTCTTGCTATGGATCTAAGACTTAAACAAGCTGCTGAATCTGGAAGCATCGCTCGGTTGTATGCTCTTATTGATGAGGATCCATACATACTTGAGAACATCGATGCTGTACCATTTGTGAACACTCCCCTCCACGTAGCTGCAGCTTCCGGGAACATGCAATTTGCCATGGAGATGCTGAATCTTAAGCCCTCTTTTGCGATGAAACTGAACACAAGCGGGTACAGTCCATTGCATATCGCTGTAAACAACGATCAAGCAGAGTTGGTCACCAGGATGCTCTGGCTTAAAAAAGGCCTTGCCCGCGTTAAAGGGAGAAATGGCATCACGCCTTTCCTTTCCTTAGTGGCACGAGGAAACGCATATCTTGTTGCAGAGTGCCTCCTTACTTCCCCTGAATGTATCCAAGATGTGAGCGTAGATAACCAGAATGCTCTGCACCTTGCTGTGGTTAATGATGAAATTGAAGTTCTCCAAGTCCTCGTCGGATGGATCCAGAAAATGAGCCAAAGAAATGCTAACTCCATTGAGTATCTTGTTCTAAATGAATGGGATTGTAAGGGCAACACGCCTTTGCACCTCGCAGCATATAAGAATGATCATCAGGCTTGTTTTCTTTTCCTCTTCATTTCTTATTTAAAACTATATATAAAAACAAAGTGGATGGGCTTCCACCTCAAAACTAAGTAACAATGAATGAGTGAACGGTGTGATTACTATACATTAAGATCATCTCTTCATGTGCAGATGGTGAGACTGTTATTGGAATGTCGGTTGGTACAGCGGAACGAAGTAAATCGTGATGGTTTAACTTTCCTTGATATCTTAAGAAACCAAGTACGGAGAGACGCAGGTGAGGACTTAAGAAGCCAGGGACCAAGAGTCGTAGGAGAGGACTTGGATTTGGAACAAATTGTTGCAAAAACCGGATGTAAAGAGGCGGCTTCCGTGCCAAGATCCAAGGCAAGGTTTGAGATTTTAAAATCACCACTCACTTTCTGGACATTCTGCTTCACATTCATGAGACGCCTAAGGACTGACACGTCAGACGAAGCTCGTGGAGTGTTCCTGATTGTATGCACTTTGATAATAACAGCTACTTACCAGACTGCCCTCCAGCCTCCCGGAGGCGTACACGAATCCAAGGATTCGAATGCAGGTTCCGTGGTGATGAAACAGGCGTTCTTCATCCTTCTCTGGATTTCCAACACCACAGGCTTCTGCTGCGCTATATTATACACCTTTTGTCTCCTACCACTTGGTAGTTTGTTTGCAAGTTGGTTCTTTTGGATTGGGACAACTCTGTGCATTTCTTATGCTCTAGCCATGGCAGTAATCTCACCGCACCCTCTAGTGTTTCTCTCCGCGACCTTCGCCTTCTTCCTGCTCATTGCTCTCTATATCTTACTTGAAGCTTTCCTACTAAGTTGGCGGAAACATCGGAATGTGGCCCCCGAGACCCGACTGAGCTGGTTTTGGAAGGTTTGATACAACATGTGTCACTTCTATTACAGAAGAAGAGATGATTGATTCTGAGAAGGTAAAAAATTCAATCGTCAAAACATACTCCATGCCCCCTTGTTTTGTCTTTTCTTTTTGTATTGCAATAATGTTCAGTTTTCTAATTTATACTATGCTATACATAGTGTTTGATATGATATATGTAAGGAATGATTTCATGCATGTGAAGCTAGCTCGATACCATCTTTGCTTCTATTATCCTCTTGCTCAAACCTTATCGCCTAGAAAAGGACTCCTGCTCACAGAAGAGCTTCTACAATAAACAAATAAAACTCTTGCTGAATGTATCCAAGATGAGTGTAAATGCAAAAGCAGGGTGTAAAGAGGCGGCTTCTATGCCTCTAGAGGCTTCAGCTTCCGTCTATCCTACACTTTTCTGTCTCTTTACCACTAGGGAATGTGTTTGCAATAGGATGGTTCTTTTGGGGTTTGTGACATCTCTGTGCTTCTCTTAGGTCTTATCATTGGCCGTAATCTCACCACACCAACACTTGGTTCTCTCCGTCACATTCGCCTTCTCAAATGCTTTTTACTAATGTATTTGCAATTGCCTAAATGTGGAAATATAGAGAGAACAGAGAATACAAGAGAACATGAAGAAGCAGCTTAGGCAAAAGGTTTCTCTTGGTTTTGGTTGTTCAAGCAGATGAGATCATTAGTTTAATCTGCGATATGTGTAATTTAATAATCAGACCACTAAACCATATGATGTCTTTTTGTTGGAGAATGAATAAAACCCATAACTTCACAGACATCCAATAAACAATGCCATAAGGTTTATAAAAAAAAATTTAAAACCAACCAATCTTTAAAGGAAAAACATTCTAAATATCTCTAGAAGACAATGTGAATCATATGATATTAATAAGTGAGCAAGAGACAGAGATTGAGAGCATAACAAATAGACAATTCTGATAAACAAATCTAACGAGCAAACAATGGGTAGAGAGAATCAACATGGATGGGACATTCAACAAGGAGTTCGTCACCTGGCTTTATCCAAGCCTTGCTGGCATTAAAGGTAGAGAAGGCATCACACTGTTCCATCTCCTAGTGTTAAGAGGGAACGTCGATCTTGTGGTAGAGTGCTCATAACCTCTCCTGAATGGCCAAAATGCTCTGCTTCTTGCTGTGATGAATGATAGATTTGAAGTTCTGCATGTCCTCACCGAATGGATCCAGAGAACGAGTCAGAAAAATGCTCCATCTAACGAGTTTTCTGTTCTGAATAAGATGGATTTAACACGCGACACGCCTTTGCACCTTGCAGCATATAAGAATGATCATCAGGTAATGCTTTACTTTCTAGTTTCACAAGAAAAAGGAAGCTAGCGACTTAACAATATTATCAACCAAAAAATTGTGGAGGGGAGTGGTCACAAATGGTACTGCATCAATGTTCTCAAGTATGTATGGATTTTCATCAATAAGAGCATACAGCTCATCGATGCTTCCAGATTCAGCTGCTTGTTGAAGTCTTGGATCCATTGGAAAGAACAGTTTTAAGGATCCATTGGATATATTGTATAGTCCTGAGCGGCTGCAAGCTGTCAAGACGCCAGTGTAAGTCTGAATCTATGCCAACTAGTCTTTTCTTCTTGGCAAGGTATCAAACTTATTCACTAACCATTCGCAACTCTTAACTCTGATAAAACTCAGTAAACACACCAAGATTTTTATCAATATTAAGTACTACTTCGAGAACTTCAAATCTATCATTCGTCGCAGAAAGGTTCAGAGCATTCTGACCATTCACGCTCACATCTTGAGTACAATCAGGGTAACTCGTGACACATTCTACCACAAGATCGACGTACCCTCTTGACACAATGGAACAGTATCTCACATTCCACCACACCCCACTCGTGTTTCTCTCCTTCAACTTCACCTTCTTCCTGCTCTTTGCTCTCTTTTGTGGGAATTTTTACAGAACGTAATGTTCCAAGTAGTAATTGATGAGACCTTTTGGGCCAATAGTTGAATCTGCAAGATGTGTCATGTAATAATGAGACCACTAAACCTCAGTTGAATCTGCGAGATCTGTCATGTAATGTAATAACGGCCCATAGGATGTCTTCTGCTCGAGAAATGAATATAAAACCATAACTATACAGTCAACTACCAGACATCCAATAAACAATGCAATAAGGTTTATAGAAATTATTAAAAAAACAACCAATCATTAGGGATAATATTTTTTAATAATCTCTAGAAGACAAATGTTAATAAGCCAAATCAAACTCCAAACTGAAAGAGTGAGAGCATTCTGATACAAAGCAAACGACTGGTTCTTGATGAAAGGCAGAAACTTTAAAGGGAAGGATTGGTTAGTAAGGCTGTGGAGCTCCGGCGGCGGGTTCCCAGACAACAACAGAGCTATCAATCTGACAAGACTCTCCACCTCCTCTAGAGACCGGCGGAGATATGCCCTTCTCTTCCTTAACCTCCGATGACTTTTCTTGCTTTACCTCCGCGGGTAACCGGTGATACGAAGGGTTGTTCAAACTCGCAGCGACGACGTATACGGTTCCGGCGGAAATAAGAGGACCGGAGACGAACCCACCGATGATCTGTCCATGAGGTCCGGCGAGCGAGACGGTGAAGAAGTTGGAGACGGGAGGAGGGAGGAAAGTGGCGGAGACCGAGAGGAGATCGAACTTTCCGTGGAAAGTGATGGTGGAGCCAGGAGCCGCCGGGGAAGGCTGACGCAGCGTGACGTCAGCAACGGAGCCGGAGCCGCTGAGCACGCAGAGGCCGACGCCTCTCTCGCGGCAGAAGCGGTTGATGGACTCGACTACGTCGTTTCCAGAGGGGACTTGGAGGATGTAAGGACTCATAGGAGGCTCCAAGGTGAGCAAGACCGGTGCTTTTGGTTTGTTTTTTGAACCTCGTGGTCTGCCACGTGGACGCTGACCCTGGACGGCTTCCATTGATGCGGCGGCGGTGGAGGAGGAGAGAGCGTGTTGGTGTTGAGGGAACTTGGAGGTCCAATGTCTCCTTTTTCACCTTTTTTATTTTTTTATTTGAGGTAAAATGGAGTAAAAAAGTAAAAAGAGGAAGAAGATGCAGAGTTTGTTTTGTTGGTAAGAGTGTACAAAGACTAGTCAATGTCTCTTTAATGGGAAGTGGTAATTATATAAATATGACCAGAAAGTATTGCTTTTTTTCTGCAGCTATATTACATATGGGTTATATAATGCGTTCAATATGTTAGGGCATCCACATCAATGAATCCACATCAATGAATCCCTTTTGGGTTTCATCTTTTTATTTTTTTATTATTAAATTTTTTTGTTTTTTTTTTTTCTTTTTACAAAAAAAAAAAAAAAAGATAGACCAATCGCGGACCGTCACGTGTCGTGAACAGTGGTGATACGGGTTCACCAGAGTGAACCCCAAAGGCACGGGTTCATCACTGTTCATCTAGAAAACTGTGTGAACCCCCTTATGAACCCTCAATGTACTTGCTCTTACATTCTTGATAACATCGATGCCTGCCTTTTGTCAACACTGCGATCCACGCACCTGCTCTTTCCTGTGTTGTTTATCTGCACAGCCTTCGGACTTGTACCTGCTCTCTCCTCTGTATCTCTTGGTGGAAATTGTCATAGCCCTGAGGCTGAGCCATCTGAACACAGGAGACGCCTTTCTTTGAGAATAATAACCAGAAGGAGAAGGCTAATTGGTTCAACCAATCCAGTCAGGCATAAAGAGCCAACGTTGTCAAGTGTCAAACCAAAGAAGAGAAAAAAAAATCTGATTGACTATAGACTCCTTAAAGACAGAATTTTCTAAGAAACACAAGACAATTAGTCACAGCATTTTGACAATAACAGAAAAAAAAAGAGACAATACTAACTGTAAAGCTTGTTTCAATAACATTCAGACTACACAATCAAATGCAACTAGAGGCATTTGTAATTGTTATTAACTCCTTCCTTTTTCAAGCTCTGTGCTTCTTGTTGGAACTACAGCAACTTGGGCATTTGTAATGTTTGATGTGCTCTGCCCTTGCAGGTGTTATCTTCACGCATTTTCCATGGAACCATCTCTCACAAGTATCACACCATATCCAAAACTCCTCTTCTCCATCCTTTTCTCCACACACACCACAAACCTCACCTTGATCCTCATCGTCTTCCTCCTCCTCATCATCTCCGCTGTCAACTTCTTCTCTTGGTGGTGGGGACATCTTTGAAGGCTTAGTGTGAGATTCAGATTGGCGAGCCTGCATGAGGAGAGAACGTTAACTGAGATAAAAGACTGAGAATTAATTAAAAAAAAGAGAGGAGAAAACAGAAGCTTCTTTATACCTTGACACCAGTAGACTTGCTTCTGCTACTGTTGTGGTTAGCAGATTGATCCTTGGATTGCTTTGCATTGCCATTTACAACCTCGAAAATGGTTGGGAGATCATTTATCATCTGGAACAGCCTCTTCCTGAAACAAATTTAATAACTCAGAGGCAAGACAACTTCAAACAGTTTGATGCTACTACACTGCAGCGTTACCAAACATGTGTTGTACATAAAACAGTGGGCAGAGAAGGAATGTTACCTCTCATTTTTATCAAACGAGAAACGTGCACCAAAGTAAAAGGCAACAGCTATGAGCCATGAGTCACAGTGAACAGCAACCAAAGAGACCCAGTTTTTCTCAGGCATTCCGTCCCTTGAAAAATTGATGCCAAGAGCTGGTTCAGGAAGCTCAGGAGGGACCTCGTCGACAGGAAGATTAACCTCCCATGACCCATTCGGAAGTCCATAGAGACACAAGTTTTCATTGGCTGCACTCGTTAAAAAAAAACAGAATTACCCTAAAATAAAAAACCACTCAGAGGAAGATAATGAAAGATCTACAGCCAGAGAAGATAAGAACTAGAACGGTGACAACAAACACATGAAGCAAAAAGAAAAAAACATTTACCATCACAAACTAATCCCTAAATCAAGACCTGGAGGCGATTCTTCCACTGATGACATATAATCTCAGCTACTTAATGAACGATAAACACATGGTGAAATCAAGCATAGAAGAATCAATGAGATATGAAGATATAACTCACCAGGGTCACATTCTTGGTAAAACTTGCGTACATCTGCAAATACGAAACCCACAGAGAAGAAAACATGAATAAACCCAGAATCGTCAAATCCGAAAAAAAAAACAAGAACACAAAGAAAAAAGGTGTGAACTTTATGCTCAGGAATGAACAAAACCCAATGTAACAAAGAACATAAGGTCACGAAGGAGCTCGTTTGCTCAATCTATTGAGAAAGAAACAAGCTTTTGGATTCGAGAGATGGGAAGTATAACCAGTAGTGAGAGCCTTGATGAGACCAGCTCTTCGACCCCTAAAGTCCCTAAACACATCTTCCGCAGAGCGTCCCTCCATATGCTGTGATGGGTACTCCTCGAATCGAGCTCCGGCGAGAATGTATGGAGGATGCAAGAGAAGCAAACAGAAAAGATCGGCTTTTTATTTTTCCCTCTCTGTTTCAGGGAAACTCTGTATTTTGGATTCGGAGAGAGAAAGTCGGATGGATATATATTGAGAGAGAGAGGAGAGAGAGCTTTTAAAAACCCTAGAAACGTTAAAAAGGAAAGACTATAGGGGCCTATGTTGGATCAGATTACAGCCGCGACCTTATTTATTTTCATTTTTTTTGACCCAACATGTATATTTAATCTCTATATATTTAAATTTAATTTAATCTCTAGCTGACTAGTTCTAAATTCCAATATTTTATTAAAATCATTTCTTATTTTTTTCCTTTATTTTAAGTCAATAGTTTAAATATTACAGTATTTTAATATCAGGAATATAACTAAATTTTAAACAGAAAAAATAATGGATTTATAAACGTTGACTAAGAGGTTTCCAACATGAAATCAGAGTCAGAGTATGAACCATCTCATGTTCCTTCACTTGGTAGGTGAGTAATTATCATATTATGATTTTCTTAGAGGGAAGGTTAAGATTTTGATGACCTCCTCATATTATGGTAGCATAGTTAAAACTGTTATAATGAGTGACAAAGACTTGTAGACTTTCAACCAAAATGTACTATTGGAAATGAAATTAAAGCACAAATGATAAAACAACACTGTTTTTATTCATCAAGGCACATCTGCCTTTTATGTTTACATATATTTGAGTCACATTATCATCACATCCACTTTATTAGAAAGCCTCTCCTCCTTGTGACTTTCACCACTTCAACTTTGGTGGAAAATACTGCAAAAAAATAAACACCTATTTTATTACCGGACGGATAGAGCACAAAAGCAGCTTCAAAATTGTAAATATGAAACTATATATACCTTGTTGATAAGGGAGAGATAGTATGGTTTGACTTCATCAACGTTTATACGGACTTTGCTTTTGCTGTAGAGATCATACTTGTTAAACACTTTTAGCCACTTCATGTTCTCTTTGTCTTCATCGTTCATCAAATGATTGTATGCTTCTGATTTGTGAAGCGCTATCAACACACACACACACACACGAAACCATATATATTAATAAGAACGTGTAGTTTGATAATCTTCACTCGTTTATTTGAGTGAATTAGACACTAGTATATTTATTCCACATACCGTAGAACGAGTGGTATCTAATAATGAAAAGGCCAGCCGGTGGTAATGTAGTTTGGTTCTCCTTCGCAACCTGTGAAACGGAGTGACTCAGAGATTCTTACATAAAACGAAACAAGTGTTGAGATTGTAGTAGTTTGCTTACAAGGTACATGTAATCATCATGTCCCCAAGACATGAACACGTTGTCCAGCCCACAACCTTCTGTGTATATCCCGTACTTAGTGTTGTAACTAGGGTTATCGAAGTCTGGATTCTCCTTAAAGTACTGCATCAAGAAACATGGAATCAGTTTTCAAATGTTTTTAAGTTTTCAAAGTGTTATTAAGGGGATCTCTTAATATATACCTTGTGGTGAACAATAGACTCATCAAAAGCACATCCCACTGGATATGTATCACCAACAACAGCCCATTGAGGAAGCTCACCAAATGAATGGTGGAGAAGAACTTTTCCAAGATCTTACTCACATACACACACCAAAACAAAATCATTAGCTCAACTGGAAAGGATTCTGGTCATTGTGTCAAAGGTGCTCAGTTCAAGTGACAGCTAGGACGAAACTGACATGTTGTAAGTTTTGGGACTGAGAGATTATAGATTCCGCCCGAACTTCCTAGTAATTAAAAAATAAAAAATAAATAAAAATAGTTTACCATGGATAAGACCGGTCAAATGGAGCCAGTCTTCATCAGGGTAATCTTTTCTGATGGCTTCAGCTGTCTGAAGCAAATGTTCGATCTGAGGCTCGTCCAAATCAGGATCACTCTCGTCGATAAACTCGTTCAGAAGCTCACAGCATTCCCAAATGCTCATCTCGGTTCGGTTTAGCTTCCCGTATTCTTCTCTCATCCTCCTAACGAAGTCAACGGTTTGGCCAATATGATTGGTTTTGTAGAACTCCTCCACACTTCTTCTCCTCTCACTTTGAGCATCATAATCCCTTTTTTTTTTATATGACATCAAGAAATATTACAAGTTTAGATCTTCCAATATACGAAGCTATCTGCAGTTGTGACCATAAGAGTTGGTATTACCTGAAGGTGTGACCAAAAGAGTTTGTATGAGGAGCTACAAAACCTCCATCTAAGACCAACTCTGTTTCTTCCTCTGTTACATGCTTCTCTACAACATCATCCCCTGCATCTTCATAAACTCATATTCAATCATCATGATCGATCCAGGATCCCAAAACATAACCCACACAAAAGAATATAAAGTGAAATTTAATCTAAAATATTCATTGCAAGATCTTGTTAGCAGATCATTTCAAGACTAGAGAAGTATTAGATAGTATACATAATATATGTATAGAGTGACGAACCATTTTGATCATCAGAGTGGTGATCGATGAGAATCGTCATGGATACTCAGATCAAGAAACCAAAAGGATGAGGAAGAGAAACGAAGCTAGGGTTTGGTTGGTGAAGACGGCGAGATGGTTTATTATATAGGTGAGGAAGTGAGTCCTGAAGTGTGAATAAAGGAGAAAGTGAGCCCTTCGCCATGTTTTCAGAATCAGGACTCGTAAAGAGTCCTTCAATGGCAAAAAGTTCAAAGTCTCCCTCTTTATTAGGTTAGTGTTGTTCATGCAGACTAAAGAAACAGCTGTACTCATTGGAGTTGAGTTAAGACAAAGGACTTGGCGCGCAATTTCTTGTATTTAATAATTTCTTTTGTACATTTGTCAGATTTTTAATCCACGCTTTACCAAACTTTTAATTTTATGATATATTTTTTTTTGCTTTGCACTTTGAAGATTGTTTTTTCTTCTCTGTTTCCAGAAACAGAATCTGTAGGTTATTAAACCAAATCATTTCAATAAATAAACAAAAAGATGAAAGTTTCTTTTAGAAAAATAAACGTATAAGTAGCTTCTGATATTTATTTCATCTTCTTTGTATACTACAACGTGTATCGAAGGTGAGCCGTGAAAAGATTAACGTTAATTACTTTTCAAAAAGTAAAGAACCACGCCACTTTAACGTAAGAGCCGCAGGGAAAAAAAGAAGAAGAAGCAAACTCGGTGGGCTCCTGATGACGTGGTGCTTCCCTTGTCTCAAATACGATAGTTTTGTCTTTATAGTACTATATATCACAGTATCACACACGTCATTTCTTGAGAAACACGATGGAAGCTATTTTCTTTGGATCGGTAAGTTTTGTTTTTTTTAATTGATCTCACGGCGGTGCTAAGACGCCAAAATTTTAAGAAGAGAGTTCAAAGAGGAAGTCTCTAGAATGCAATATGTACTTACTAATCTTAGCATTACGTAACCAAACAACACCCTACAATTCACGGTTTCATTGATTACGTCTTTCTTTGTATCTTAATTTTGTTGAAATACTTAATTAGAAATATTGAATTTTTGAACAATTGACGAAATAATAAACTTGTAAAGATGAATATTAACTCTTCCTACAATCTCAAATTTAGTAACTTAATAGTTATATACAACTAATTTCGCAAGTTGTACATTTATAAGGCTTCTAAATTGCAACAAAGTGTGTAAAACAAGTAGCAAAATGTAAACAAACAAACTTCAACCTACTTATAGAATTAGAATCAAGCCAAGGCAGAACAATTTGTTGATAACATTTCACCTAAGCTTCAATTAGGTGAAATAGAGAGGAGAGCAAGATGAACAACCAGTCAAAAGCGATCAATTATAACTATTTTTTCTTCAAAAGGAAACACTCAAATCGGTGGAATGCATGATCCATAAACACCAATGATAATTTAATTTTAAAACACAGACCGTTCCTTCTTCTCATAACACAAAGTTGGAAATCTCAATTAAACCATTCAAAGGTAATGAGCTCTTATCATTCTGAGACCAAACTAACTTTGAATTAGTTAAGAACAAGAGAGAGAGAGACTATACTACTTAGTTAACCATATTCAATTGATTTAAGAAGAAAACACTACCGATCTTTCTTCAGTCCTTTTACATTTACAATTATATCTATGAAGAGGAGCAAGAACCCCCCAACGATTTACCTACACGATATTAACTCCTGCTTAAAAAAAGATATCTAACGTTCCACCATTTTTCAGCTGTATTGACATGTTTTTCTCTATTATTGTATTACCTCAGGTCTTTCGTTTGTTTGCATCCATCTCCATGGGATACAATCTCAGTTCACTGAATCTGATGGTACTGTGTGATACCACGTTTTGGTGGAAGCTTTCTTAGGATAAAGAGGACCAGAGAAGAAGGTAATATCTCCACCGACTGTAGTTAAACCAGATAACACGCCTTCTGTTAGAGATTCTCAAAAGAAGTTTCATACTTACATTTTAAGATCCAAGACGTTAATTAGAGAGCTTACCAGGTAATATATGAAGTTTAGGATGGGGTGATCCAATACATCAAGATCTGCTGCATCGTCGAACGCATTAAAGCACATCTACACCATTAAAAAGCTCTGGTTAGATGTAGCTTCAAAATTTGACCACTAGCAAAAATATTTCAAGCAGCAACATACGGTCTATTGATATCACTATTGGGATGATGTTTATGGGCTTACCATGATACACCTGATGAGGAAACACGTAAAGCATATGGTTGTCACGTAACCGACCTGTCATACGCATAACACAACACATAGAGTGGGTAAATTTCTAAGAAACGGAAATAGGAAACTTGATCTGTCAACTTTTTAGTTTGAAATTCAAGTTTCACCTCTTGCAGCTTCTTGCGCCTCCCTTTGGATTCTACTGGAAACCGTTGCAGCATGAGGAAAAGCCTGCGAGGAGATAGTTGTCATCAGCAATAATGATATGAAGCATCACACTCAATTGTGGCAGGAGAAAAGGTGGCAGCAGGCAACAAGAATATAAACTAAGCTACCATCATGGTGTAGCATATGCAGGTGACAAAGGACTTACCTTCCACCATATAATAAAAATCCAAGGGCTGCGAACAATGACACACCTGCAATATACATTCACAAGAGGTGAGATGTAGAGTACAGAAAACAAACACAAACCAATCTATTACCTGCAAAGAACATCTTGGAAATGATTAACATAACTTGGACAGGCTTCCACCACAACACCAACCAAAGCACAATCTGAAATTAATGCATTCACATGAAAGATTAAAGCTTGTGAAGCCACATCAACCATACACAATGTATGCGAGGCAATTAAGTTCATGGCTATACTAAGTTCAAGGTTAAGAATTACAAAGGCCTCACAGAAAGTTGGTTTCACCTGAACTGCATAGACAACTGCATTAATAGTGAAGAAACTTGGCCTCAGTCCATCAGTTGATACAGCACGTGCCTGTTGGGACAAGAGTAAACATCAACAAAAATGCACCAGAAACACTAATTAAAAATACATACCAAAATCAGACGCTACCTGGTAGTAAATTTCAGCCCAAAAGAGGACAAGAAGCGCATACGTAGTGAAGAAAGCAAGACTTGGAATGTCAAGCACGATATGTTGTAGAATCTACAACAAACACCAAGCAAAATTAGACCATCAATGAAGTTAATCACAATAAGTCAATGAAGAAGAGACCAAACCTCAGGCTGCATGTTCTGTGCATCACGCCTGAAG
>CAJHQQ010004898.1:0-22555 GCA_905132885.1 Moricandia moricandioides | reverse complement strand
ACATGACTTCAAGGAAGCTTATGCTTCATGTGCTAAGTTTGCCTCAGGGCATTACTTTAGAAAGGAGGATTACTTGTTCTATGACAATAGATTGTGTGTGCCTAATTGCTCCTTGAGAGATCTTTTTGTCAGGGAATCCCATGGGGCAGTCTAATGGGACACTTTGGGATTGCCAAGACCTTAAAAGTTTTACAGGATCACTTCTATTGGCCGCACATGAAGAGAGATGTGGAGAGGATATGTGGAAGGTGTGCTACTTGCAAGCATGCCAAGTCCCAAGTTCAAAACCAGGGTTTGTATACTCCTTTACCCATTCCACACCATCCTTGGAATGACATTTCTATGGATTTCATTGTTGGTTTGCCTAGAACTAGGGCTGGAAAGGATTCTATCTTTGTTGTTGTTGATAGGTTCTCTAAGATGGCACATTTCATAGCATGTCACAAGACTGATGATGCATTACATGTAGCTAACTTGTTCTTTAAGGAGGTTGTACGTTTGCATGGCATGCCTAGAACCATAGTTTCTGATAGGGACACTAAGTTTCTTAGTTACTTTTGGAAGACACTTTGGTCTAAGTTAGGCACTAAGCTATTGTTCTCTACTACATGTCATCCACAAACTGATGGACAAACTGAGGTAGTTAATAGGACATTAGGAACACTCCTGCGTGCATTAATTAGAAAGAACTTAAGAACATGGGAAGAATACTTGCCACATTGTGAATTTGCATACAATCATGCTATGCATTCTGCTTCTAAGTATTCTCCATTTGAAATTGTTTATGGGTTCAATCCCACCTCTCCTTTGGATCTAATGCCTTTACCTGAGTGTGAAAGGACAAGTCTAGATGGCAAGAAGAAAGCCGAGTTGGTTAAACAGATTCATGAGAAGGCTAGACAAAACATTGAGCAGAAGACCAAGCTTTATGAGAAGCAAGCAAACAAGGGGAGACGTGTGAGGACCTTTGAAGTTGGTGACCAAGTTTGGTTGCACCTAAGGAAGGATAGGTTCCCCAACGAGAGGAAGTCCAAACTGATGCCAAGGGTTGATGGACCCTTTGAGATCATCCACAAGATCAATGACAATGCCTACAAGCTTGATCTCCAAGGTAAGTACGATGTATCAAATAGCTTCAATGTCACTGATTTGGCTCCTTTTGTTGTAGATGGACCTGATTTGAGGACAAATCCTTTTCAAGAGGGAGGGGATGATGTGATCATGGACCGGATCACTAAGGAGGACAATGAGGAGAGTTTAGACGAGCAACATGAAGGCACAATGCATCAACCATTTGATGAGGATGCTCTAACCATTCCGGAAGGTCCCATGACTCGTTCCAGAGTCAAGAAGCTTAAGGAGAATGTTGTTGGATTACTCACTTCACATCCACAACAAGAAGGTCTTGGACAAGGTTTGATCCGAGATGTCTTGATCACCATTCAAGCCATCTCTACACCAAACTGAGTTAGTGTCTAGGCAGACATGGGGTGCGTGCTCTTTTCCTTGCTTTTGGTTTTGTCCCACGAGGTTTTCCAGGAGGAAGGTTTTTTAACGAGGCCACAACTTGTCTACAAATCACCTAAGTGCTATACTCGGTCCAAGACTAATAGAAATTGCATTTTTATTTCATTTAAACTTATAAACTATAGTTTTAGTTCTTTCCTTTTTTGGATTCATTGTCGAAACCCTAGAGGCATGTCTCTGGTTTCCTATTTAAAGGGTTCTCTACACCCTATTGTAAGCATCCAATCTTTCAATACAAGTTTTATTCATCTTTGCGGCTCTCTCTCTCTCTAAAAGAAGTGTGCCGAGTTCTGGTGTGTCATATCCAGAGTCTAAGGGTGTTTAGTTTGGTGTGTAATATCCAAACCATTCATCTAGGAGTATCAAGAGATCATTCATACCTCTTGTGTCACCATCCAATCCACACGCCTTGAAGAACTTGAGTCTTTGATTCGTTCTTGCAAGGATCTATCCATTCCCATCAACCAAAGAGCATCCTAGGGACGCATCAAAATACTTCACTGTTCTTCATTCTACACATCATAATCTCTCATTCTAACATGGTATCAGAGCTTTAAGCTCCTAAACTCATTAAATTCCGCAAAATCCATTATGTTCTTCCCCATTTACTCTGTTTTCCAGTTACTCTGTTTTTAGCTACTCTGTTTTCTCTGTTTTACTCTTGTCTACTTTGTTTCTCTTCATTCTGTTATCAGAATATCTTTCTTATGGCATCTAAGCTCCTCAACTCTCTGGTTATTCAAAAATCTCATTTTGTTTCTGGTTTGTAAAATTTCTGTGTTCTTCATCTTTACCCACTGGACAATAGCTTTATCCATTGGGTAAAAGAAAGTCTACCATGGAAATAGAAAGGAGAAGCTTGATTCCAGTAACCCTTGAGGGTAATAACTACTTACTTTGGTCAAGAGTGGCCAGAGTTACCTTGGGAAGTCATGGACTTTGGGACAGCCATATCATGAAGGCTGAAGCTTCAAAGAGGATGACTCAAGAGGATGGTCAAGTTATTTGTCTGAGGGATGAAGACAAGTGGGTCAGAGAGGACCAACAAGCACTTGAGATCATCCACAACTCTCTATCAGAATCAATCTTGGAAGCTTACTCACATTGTGAAACTGCCAAGGATATTTGGGAGAGTCTTCAAACAGTGTATGGGAATCTATCCAACCTTAGCCGTGTGTTTGAAGTCAAGAGGATTATCAACAACCTGAGCCAGCAGGAATTAGATTTCAATCAGTATTTTGGCAAGTTCAGAAGCTTATGGGCAGAGATGGATGTGCTCAGACCCTTCTCCTTGGATCCGGAGGTTATCAAGGAAAGATATGAACAAGACAAGGTCTTCAGCCTTCTCCAGAACCTAAATCCATCCTACAATCACCTAATCAAGCATATTCTGAGAGAAGACAAGCTCCCCAACCTTGAAGGTGTGTGTGCTCTGGTTCAAAGAGAACAGGTATCTCACACTCTCTTTACAAGGGAAAGGAAGCCAGAACCCCTTGTAAAAGATATGCACAGCAAGAAAGGAAAGATGGTGCTGGTACCTGGATACAAGAAGGTCAAGAAAAGACATGTCAGGAAGGGTATCAAGCAAAGCTGGTTTGATACCAAACCTGTTGGAAGGAAACTCAAGGAGGATGAGCAACAAGTTCTTAAAGGAGCATCCATGTATTCAGCCTTCATAAGCGATTCTCATGGAAGAGGAGTGTGGAACAAGGCAGTGATCAATGATGGCCCCATCAGAATGAGTGATATTGAGCCTCTAATCGAAGCTGCCAAAGCCATTATCTCCTCCAAGAAGTCTGGTACACATTCCCTTGTCTCTAAGCCAATTATAATAGATTCTGGAGCTAGTCATCATATGATTAGTGATAAGAATCTAATTAGTAATGTTAGGCCTGCTTTAGGGAATGTAGTAGTAGCAAATGGTGATAAGGTGAAGATAGAAGGAATAGGGAACCTTAAGTTGTTTGATAGGGAATCCACTGCCTTCTACATGCCTAGTTTTACATCTAACTTGCTCTCAGTGAGAAAAGCCACGGTTGACCTGAATTGTCAGGTTGTTTTTAGGCCTAATGATGTTGAGTTTCAGGATATTAAGACAGGGAAGGTGATTGGAGAAGGAAACAGCAAAGATGGTTTATACCATCTCCAAAAGACTAAGCCTTCTTATCCTTCTACTTCTACTCCTTTATGCATGACCAGTTCTAATCTATGTGATAGCACGACTTGGCATGCTAGATTAGGACATCCTCACTCTCGTGCATTAGAACTCATGATGCCTGATATGTCATTTAGTCACTTTGATTGTGAAGCATGCATCCTAGGAAAGCATTGCAAATCTGTTTTTCCAACATCAGTAACCATCTATGAAAAATGCTTTGACTTAGTTCATTCTGATGTTTGGACCTCTCCATGTATGTCTAGGGATAATCACAAGTATTTTGTCACTTTTATAGATGAGAAATCAAAGTATACTTGGTTAACATTGCTGCCTTCTAAGGATCGTGTGTTAGATGCTTTTATGAACTTTCAATCTTATGTCACTAACCACTTTAAGGCCAATGTGAAGGTACTGAGATCAGACGATGGAGGAGAGTATACAAGTCATGCTTTCAAGAATCACTTGGCAAAACATGGAATAATCCACCAAACAAGCTGTCCCTATACACCTCAGCAAAATGGAGTGGCTGAAAGAAAGTGATGCGTCCCTAGGATGCTCTTTGGTTGATGGGAATGGATAATCCTTGCAAGAACGAATCAAAAGACTCAAGTCCTTCAAGGCGTGTGGATTGGATGGTGACACAAGAGGGATGGATGATCTCTTGATACTCCTAGATGAATGGTTTGGATATTACACACCAAACTAGACACCCTTAGGCTCTGGATATGACACACCAGACTCGGCACACTTCTTTTAGAGAGAGAGAGAGCCGCAAAGAATGAATAAACTTGTATAGAAAAGATTGGATGATTACATAAGGGTGTAGAGAACCCTTTAAATAAGAAACCAGAGAACACACTCTCTAGGGTTTCGACAATGCATCAAAAAAGGAAAGAACTAAAACTATAGTTTATAAGTTTAAATTGAAATGAAATGCAACTTCTATTAGTCTTGGACCGAGAATAACACTTAGGTGATATGTAGACAAGTTGTGGCCTCGTTAAAAACCTTCCTCCTGGAAAACCTCGTGGGACAAAACCAAAAGCAAGGAAAAGAGCACGCACCCCATGTCTTGCCTAGACACTAACTCAGTTTGGTGTAGAGATGGCTTGAATGGTGATCAAGACATCTCGGATCAAACCTTGTCCAAGACCTTCTTGTTGTGGATTTGAAGTGAGTAATCCAACAACATTCTCCTTGAGCTTCTTGACTCTGGAACGAGTCATGGGACCTTCAGGAATGGCTAGAGCATCATCACCATGTTGTTGATACAATGTGGCTTCTTGTGGCTCATCTAGACTCTCCTTGTTTTCCTTAGTGATCCGGTCCATGATCACATCAAATGCACTCTTAAAGGTTGCATCCTCAAGCTCTTCAGGTTCAGGTCCATGCTTCCATTCTTTGGTGCTTTCCATGATCACATCATCCCCTCCCTCTTCAAAAAGATTTGTCCTCAAATCTGTTTTACCTACAATAGAGGGGACCAAGTTTGTAACATTGAAGTTTAAAATCAGATTACACTTACCTTGCAAGCCTCTTTGATAGGCATTGTTGCTGACTGGTTTGGATATGTAGAAGGTACTAATCCATTTAGTTCCTGATTCATTACTTAAACCTGACATGTTGAAACAAAACAAGTTAGCACATGAGAGTTTATCAAAGAGTAATAATCTTATCCCAAATTGGTTTTTGCTCGGTTTTGGCTTGTGTGCTGCTTCTGGTGGTGCTTCTTTGATGAGGATGAAGTCAGTGACGTCTTGGTGCTTATCCTGATCCAAATCAGGTGGCTTGAACCGCTTGTCTTCCACATGCTTGTTCTTTCTTCTTGTATGCTTCCAAGCTTCATCATAATCTGCACATGGCTCTTTTGACAAAAACAAGTGCATCATATCTGTGTAATGGATAAAAGAACTCTTGAAAACATGTTCACTTACCTTAGCATGCTCAC
The DNA here is from genome assembly GCA_905132885.1 of Moricandia moricandioides. NCBI lineage: Eukaryota > Viridiplantae > Streptophyta > Magnoliopsida > Brassicales > Brassicaceae > Moricandia > Moricandia moricandioides. The sequence continues at coordinate 16,922 of CAJHQQ010004898.1, read as the reverse complement.
CTGGTCGCCATATATAGGATTGAGATGTTTTAAACTTAGAAAAATTCAAAGATAGCCAATACAGGATCACCCTGATGCGTCCCTAGGATGCTCTTTGGTTGATGGGAATGGATAATCCTTGCAAGAACGAATCAAAAGACTCAAGTCCTTCAAGGCGTGTGGATTGGATGGTGACACAAGAGGGATGGATGATCTCTTGATACTCCTAGATGAATGGTTTGGATATTACACACCAAACTAGACACCCTTAGGCTCTGGATATGACACACCAGACTCGGCACACTTCTTTTAGAGAGAGAGAGAGCCGCAAAGATGAATGTAACTTGTATAGAAAAGATTGGATGATTACAAAAGGGTGTAGAGAACCCTTTAAATAAGAAACCAGAGACAAATCCTCTAGGGTTTCGACAATGAACCAAAAAAGGAAAGAAATAAAACTATAGTCTAAGTTTAACATAAGTTTAGAATGAAATAAAAATGGAACTTCATGTAGTCTTGGACCGAGAATAGCACTTAGGTGATGTGTAGACAAGTTGTGGCCTCGTTAAAAACCTCCCTCCTGGAAAACCTCGTGGGACAAAACCAAAAGCAAGGAAAAGAGCACACACCCCATGTCTTGCCTAGACACTAACTCAGCTTGATGTAGAGATGGCTTGAATGGTGATCAAGACATCTCGGATCAGACCTTGTCCAAGACTTTCTTGTTGTGGATGTGAAGTGAGTAATCCAACAACATTCTCCTTAAGCTTCTTGACTCTGGAACGAGTCATGGGACCTTCAGGAATGGCTAGAGCATCATCACCATGTTGTTGATACAATGTGGCTTCTTGTGGCTCATCTAGACTCTCCTTGTTTTCCTTAGTGATCCGGTCCATGATCACATCAAATGCACTCTTAAAGGTTGCATCCTCAAGCTCTTCAGGTTCAGGTCCATGCTTCCATTCTTTGGTGCTTTCCATGATCACATCATCCCCTCCCTCTTCAAAAAGATTTGTCCTCAAATCTGTTTTACCTACAATAGAGGGGACCAAGTTTGTAACATTGAAGTTTAAAATCAGATTACACTTACCTTGCAAGCCTCTTTGATAGGCATTGTTGCTGACTGGTTTGGATATGTAGAAGGTACTAATCCATTTAGTTCCTGATTCATTACTTAAACCTGACATGTTGAAACAAAGCAAGTTAGCACATGAAAGTTTATCAAAGAGTAATAATCTTATCCCAAATTGGTTTTTGCTCGGTTTTGGCTTGTGTGCTGCTTCTGGTGGTGCTTCTTTGATGAGGATGAAGTCAGTGACGTCTTGGTGCTTATCCTGATCCAAATCAGGTGGCTTGAACCGCTTGTCTTCCACATGCTTGTTCTTTCTTCTTGTATGCTTCCAAGCTTCATCATAATCTGCACATGGCTCTTTTGACAAAAACAAGTGCATCATATCTGTGTAATTGATAAAAGAACTCTTGAAAACATGATCACTTACCTTAGCATGCTCACCTGGTCGCCATATATAGGATTGAGATGTTTTAAACTTAGAAAAGTTCAAAGATAGCCAATACAGGATCACCCGATTTGTAGAACCCATAACTCTTTCATCTGAGAAGGTTTTGACTTGATTCCAATTCGACGTGAGCCCCTGATGAGTTAAGTTTCCATGGCAGTCGAGTTTGATGGTTAACTCCTTGTGGTTGTTGAGATATGACCCTCGGACTGTCCCTATGTCAAGGCTGGCGGCTAGACAGTTTCCAAGGTTTGATGGTTGCATCTTCAACTTAGCCAACAACCCATTCTTGATACTCTGATCATTATCATAGCTTCTCTTTTCCAAAATGGTAGATCTCAAAACAGTTTGACCTGTACTCACAGCAAGCAAATCAGGCTTCATGTTTTTCTTTGAGTTTAGATAGTTACCCCGGGTTGGTTTCTTTGGAGATTGTTGTAGACTAAGTTCCTCTGGTGGTTTCTCTTTGATTTGAGAAGGAAACATGAGTTCTTCTCCTGCTCCAGTAATCACTTCACCATTGACTCTAGTGACTCCTTCATCTCCAATTACATTTTGATAATCTTTGCATTGGTACTGAAGTTGATGCATATCTGGTGGCTTCCATATCTTGATATGGTCAAGATGCAAGTCCTTTTGATCAACTTCAAACTCCTTATGACCCCAACTTGTTCTAGCACGAACAGAGCACTCTCCAAGGGTGATAATCTTGTGGAAATATTCTCCAGGTCTCCACGAGTAGGTCTGTAACCTTCCAGCACAATCAGACATAAGTTCCTCTTGGGAAAGATCCAAACCGGCATGTTTTGCAAAACTAGCAATATCTTGATGATCAGAAGGCCATTCTCTGTGTTGTCTGGTTTGTTGGATCCGTGACTGATTTGGCTTCATTCTCCAGTTGGTTTCATAGTGAAACTCTTGCTGAGCTGAGACGTGCAACCCCTTATCTTCAAAGGATGAGAAATCTACAAAATCCAATGTTGGTGCAGCTGAACTCTTCTTAACCTGTTTGATCTTGTTCTTCTGATTCAAGACCTCTCCTCCAGGCTCAAATACAACATGTCTCATGTCCAAGTCGTGTCTTGATAGTTCCACTTCTCCTTTCTTGTACCAAACAAAAGGAGTGAACAGAAAAGTACCTAAGAAGGTCCTTTGGAAATCACATGGATCAAAGACAATTAGTTGATTCATTCTATGAGCTCTCTGAGGTTCCCTGGGTGTCTTCTCTGCTACCATGTGTTGTGTTAAAGGGACCATGACGTTCTGAACAGGCTGCTCTTCTTTATGAAAGATATGGGAGGTTACCTTGTCTTGATCTTCTTGGATAGGCGCAACTGGTGCTGGTTCTTGATGCTGTGTTTCAATGGATGGACGTGTTGTGTTGGTCCGTTTGATTTGCTTCTCCACACCCATCATTACTTGTAACAATGCCTCCTTAACCTCTTCACTGAATAAACAGAATTGTTTATCTTCTTTAGATGGCTTAGAGACTGGTTCCTTTCCATCAAGGCTTTCAATCTTCTTCTCCCACTCAGCTTTGCCATGGAATGGGGGTATCTTGATCTTCAAACCAGCAAGCTCATCTCCCTGGTTCATCCTTCTCTTGTGGACACGCCTATGTCTTCTTGAGGATGAACTGAGGTGCTCATACTCATTGTCAGTCTCCTTATAACCATAATGTTCTTGGCGAGTTGCATGAGGTCTCTCCTCTCTCCTCTCTCTTTCTCTCCTAGTCTCTCGGTTTGGTGCTTGACTAGTAGCTCTCCTGATGTCTTCTCTAAGCTCTCTCCTGATGTCATTGAGGTTGGTCCTCATCATCTCGGTCATGGTTGCTACCATGTTTTGGTTAAGTTGAGCCGACATAGCCTCCATGAGATACTTGTCCTTCCTGGCGAGTGAAGCTTCTTCTTCAGACTCGGCTTCCATGCTTCCTGCACGCAAAGGTAACCAAAATAACCAGTAAAAGGTTTCTAGGGAACAAGACAAGCAAAAAGGAAAAAGAAAACAAGCAAAAAGGAAAAGCAAACAAGCTTACAATGCAAGACAAAAGTGAAAAGGAAATCGACTAGCAAAAAGGAAAAAGATTCAAGCAAAAAGGAAACACTTCTAAGCTTTTTCCTAATCACTCCTAAGGGTTTTCTAGCACCCTAATAGCCTCAATATGCTCGTGTTCAAGGTGATAGACAAGCTAAACTAATGCACAAAGTGATCGACTAAAGGAACATGCGGCTAGGGTTTTTCTCACTCTAGGGTTTTCGCATGAAACCAAAAAAGGAAAGTCTAAAATTTCTTGTCTAAACACTTATGCAGTCACGAGCAGCCCTAAACAAAGAGTTCTAATGCTTATTCAAGATGATTAAGATTGAAACACGATGAAACAACAAAAGAACACAAACAAGAAACAAAAGCAAAGAGAGAAAGCGAGTACTTCCCAACCAAAGTTGCTCTGATACCACCTGATGCGTCCCTAGGATGCTCTTTGGTTGATGGGAATGGATAATCCTTGCAAGAACGAATCAAAAGACTCAAGTCCTTCAAGGCGTGTGGATTGGATGGTGACACAAGAGGGATGGATGATCTCTTGATACTCCTAGATGAATGGTTTGGATATTACACACCAAACTAGACACCCTTAGGCTCTGGATATGACACACCAGACTCGGCACACTTCTTTTAGAGAGAGAGAGAGCCGCAAAGATGAATGTAACTTGTATAGAAAAGATTGGATGATTACATAAGGGTGTAGAGAACCCTTTAAATAAGAAACCAGAGACAAATCCTCTAGGGTTTCGACAATGAACCAAAAAAGGAAAGAAATAAAACTATAGTCTAAGTTTAACATAAGTTTAGAATGAAATAAAAATGGAACTTCATGTAGTCTTGGACCGAGAATAGCACTTAGGTGATGTGTAGACAAGTTGTGGCCTCGTTAAAAACCTCCCTCCTGGAAAACCTCGTGGGACAAAACCAAAAGCAAGGAAAAGAGCACACACCCCATGTCTTGCCTAGACACTAACTCAGCTTGATGTAGAGATGGCTTGAATGGTGATCAAGACATCTCGGATCAGACCTTGTCCAAGACTTTGTTGTTGTGGATGTGAAGTGAGTAATCCAACAACATTCTCCTTAAGCTTTTTGACTCTGGAACGAGTCATGGGACCTTCAGGAATGGCTAGAGCATCCTCACCAAGTGGTTGATGCATTGTGGCTTCATGTGGCTCATCTAGACCCTCCTTGTCCTCCTTAGTGATCCGGTCCATGATCACATCATATACACTCTTAAAGGTTGCTTGCTTGGTGCTTTCCAGGATCACATCACACCCGATTTGTAGAACCCATAACTCTTTCATATGAGAAGGTTTTGACTTGATTCCAAATCGACGTGAGACCCTGATGAGTTAAGTTTCCATGGCAGTCGAGTTTGATGGTTAACTCCTTGTGGTTGCTGAGATATGACCCTCGGACTGTCCCTATGTCAAGGCTGGCGGCTAGACAGTTTCCAAGGTTTGATGGTTGCATCATCAACTGAGCCAACAACCCATTCTTGATACTCTGATCATTATCATAGCTTCTCTTTTCCAAGAATGGTAGATCTCAAAACAGTTTGACCTGTACTCACAGCAAGCAAATCAGGTTTCATGTTTTTCTTTGAGTTTAGATAGTTACCCCGGGTTGGTTCCTTTGGAGATTGTTGTAGACTAAGTTCCTCTGGTGGTTTCTCTTTGATTTGAGAAGGAAACATGAGTTCTTCTCCTGCTCCAGTAATCACTTCACCATTGACTCTAGTGACTTCTTCATCTCCAATTACATTTTGATAATCTTTGCATTGGTACTGAAGTTGCTGCATATCTGGTGGCTTCCATATCTTGATATGGTCAAGATGCAAGTCCTTTTGATCAACTTCAAACTCCTTATGACCCCAACTTGTTCTAGCACGAACAGAGCACTCTCCAAGGGTGGTAATCTTGTGGAAATATTCTCCAGGTCTCCACGAGTAGGTCTGTGACCTTCCAGCACAATCAGACATAAGTTCCTCTTGGGAAAGATCCAAACCGGCATGTTTTGCAAAACTAGCAATATCTTGATGATCAGAAGGCCATTTTCTGTGTTGTCTGGTTTGTTGGATCCGTGACTGATTTGGCTTCATTCTCCAGTTGGTTTCATAGTGAAACTCTTGCTGAGCTGAGACGTGCAACCCCTTATCTTCAAAGGATGAGAAATCTACAAAATCCAATGTTGGTGCAGCTGAACTCTTCTTAACCTGTTTGATCTTGTTCTTCTGATTCAAGACCTCTCCTCCAGGCTCAAATACAACATGTCTCATGTCCAAGTCGTGTCTTGATAGTTCCACTTCTCCTTTCTTGTACCAAACAAAAGGAGTGAACAGAAAAGTACCTAAGAAGGTCCTTTGGAAATCACATGGATCAAAGACAATTAGTTGATTCATTCTATGAGCTCTCTGAGGTTCCTTGGGTGTCTTCTCTGCTACCATGTGTTGTGTTAAAGGGACCATGACGTTCTGAACAGGCTTCTCTTCTTTATGAAAGATATGGGAGGTTACCTTGTCTTGATCTTCTTGGATAGGCGCAACTGGTGCTGGTTCTTGATGCTGTGTTTCAATGGATGGACGTGTTGTGTTGGTCCGTTTGATTTGCTTCTCCACACCCATCATTACTTGTAACAATGCCTCCTTAACCTCTTCACTGAATAAACAGAATTGTTTATCTTCTTTAGATGGCTTAGAGACTGGTTCCTTTCCATCAAGGCTTTCAATCTTCTTCTCCCACTCAGCTTTGCCATGGAATGGGGGTATCTTGATCTTCAAACCAGCAAGCTCATCTCCCTGGTTCATCCTTCTCTTGTGGACACGCCTATGTCTTCTTGAGGATGAACTGAGGTGCTCATACTCATTGTCAGTCTCCTTATAACCATAATGTTCTTGGCGAGTTGCATGAGGTCTCTCCTCTCTCCTCTCTCTTTCTCTCCTAGTCTCTCGGTTTGGTGCTTGACTAGTAGCTCTCCTGATGTCTTCTCTAAGCTCTCTCCTGATGTCATTGAGGTTGGTCCTCATCATCTCGGTCATGGTTGCTACCATGTTTTGGTTAAGTTGAGCCGACATAGCCTCCATGAGATACTTGTCCTTCCTGGCGAGTGAAGCTTCTTCTTCAGACTCGGCTTCCATGCTTCCTGCACGCAAAGGTAACCAAAATAACCAGTAAAAGGTTTCTAGGGAACAAGACAAGCAAAAAGGAAAAAAGAAAACAAGCAAAAAGGAAAAGAAACAAGCTTGTAATGCAAGACAAAAGTAAAAAGGAAATCGGCAAGCAAAAAGGAAAAAGATTCAAGCAAAAAGGAAACACTTCTAAGCTTTTTCCTAATCACTCCTAAGGTTTTCTAGCACCCTAATAGCCTCAATATGCTCGTGTTCAAGGTGATAGACAAGCTAAACTAATGCACAAAGTGATCGACAACAAGGTACATGCGGCTAGGGTTTTTATCTCTCTAGGGTTTTCGCATGAAACCAAATAAGGAAAGTCTAAAATTTCTTGTCTAAACACTTATGCAGTCACGAGCAGCCCTAGTTTAGATGAGTTCTACTGCTTATTCAAAAGATAAAGATGAAACACGGATTGAAAACAAAGAAAATAAAAGAGGATAGCGAGTACTTCCCAACCAAAGTTGCTCTGATACCACTTGATGCGTCCCTAGGATGCTCTTTGGTTGATGGGAATGGATAATCCTTGCAAGAACGAATCAAAGACTCAAGTCCTTCAAGGCGTGTGGATTGGATGGTGACACAAGAGGGATGGATGATCTCTTGATACTCCTAGATGAATGGTTTGGATATTACACACCAAACTAGACACCCTTAGGCTCTGGATATGACACACCAGACTCGGCACACTTCTTTTAGAGAGAGAGAGAGCCGCAAAGATGAATGTAACTTGTTATAAAAGATTGGATGATTACATAAGGGTGTAGAGAACCCTTTAAATAAGAAACCAGAGACAAATCCTCTAGGGTTTCGACAATGAACCAAAAAAGGAAAGAAATAAAACTATAGTCTAGTTTAATAAGTTTAAATGAAATAAAATGGAACTTCATTAGTCTTGGACCGAGAATAGCACTTAGGTGATTTGTAGACAAGTTGTGGCCTCGTTAAAAACCTTCCTCCTGGAAAACCTCGTGGGACAAAACCAAAAGCAAGGAAAAGAGCACGCACTCCATGTCTGCCTAGACACTACCTCAGTTTGGTGTAGAGATGGCTTGAATGGTGATCAAGACATCTCGGATCAAACCTTGTCCAAGACCTTCTTGTTGTGGATGTGAAGTGAGTAATCCAACAACATTCTCCTTTAGCTTCTTGACTCTGGAACGAGTCATGGGACCTTCAGGAATGGCTAGAGCATCCTCACCGAGTGGTTGATGCATTGTGGCTTCATGTGGCTCATCTAGACCCTCCTTGTCCTCCTTAGTGATCCGGTCCATGATCACCTCATATGCACTCTTAAAGGTTGCATGATTGGTGCTTTCCAGGATCACATCAGTGTTGAACCAAACCAAACCATCCATTCATCACCTCAGAGTGTTTGGATGCGTATGCTTTGTATTGATACCAGGAGAGCAAAGGAACAAGCTAGAAGCAAAGAGTATGAAGTGTATGTTCATAGGATACTCTTCTACACAGAAAGGATACAAGTGCTACAATCCTGAAACAAGAAGAGTGCTTGTATCTAGAGATGTGAAGTTTATGGAAGGAAAAGGATTCTATGCTGAGAAGAATTGGGATGAGCTCAAAGATCTGTCTCAAGCATCAGATAAGGCCAATAACCTGAGGATCATCTTAGAGAATCTTGGAATAGGTTTATCAAGGGAAAAGGAGATCACCAGAGAAGCTACTCCTACTCAAGTGACTGAACAAGAAGCTGAAGAAGTTACTCATCCTGATCCTGAAGGGGGCAATGAACATGAACCAGTAAGGCAACATGGTTCAGAAGTTCATGATCAGGATGGTGTAGAAGATCAAGCAACTGAAACTGCTCAAGATCATGAAGAAGAAGAGCAGGAAGAAGAACAAGACCAGGTTCAACCACTACGAAGAAGCACAAGGATCAGGAAGGATCCCTCCAATTGGGTGAACACAAGGGTCTATTACAACAGTCAGGCAGTGGCTCATCCAACTTCAGTGGTATGCTCATTTGCGCAATTCCCAGTTGAACATCAAGCATTCATCATTGGATTGGATCAAGGATATATTCCTAGGTCTTATAAAGAAGCAATGGAGCTTGATGAATGGAAAGAGTCAGTTAGAAACGAGACCAATGCCATGATTATAAATGACACTTGGTATGAGAGTGAGCTTCCAATGGGGAAGAAAGCAGTCTCAAGTAAGTGGGTCTTCACAATCAAATACTTGGCAAATGGCAAAGTGGAGAGGCGCAAAACAAGACTGGTGGCAAGAGGCTTCACTCAGACATATGGAGAGGATTATGTGGACACATTTGCACCAGTGGCCAAACTACATACCATTCGAATCATCCTCTCTCTTGCAACAAATCTAGAGTGGGAGTTATGGCAGATGGATGTCAAGAATGCTTTTCTTCAAGGAGAGCTAGAAGATGAGGTCTACATGCATCCTCCTCCTGGTCTAGAGCACTTGGTCAAGCCTGGAAATGTTCTAAGACTCAAGAAAGCCATCTATGGACTGAAACAATCACCAAGAGCTTGGTATCACAAGTTGAGTACTACATTAAATGGAAGAGGCTTCAGGAAGTCAGAAGCTGATCACACTCTATTCACTCTTCCTGGTCCAAGAGGCATTGTGGTCATATTGATATATGTGGATGATATAATCATCACAGGCAGTGACAAAGAGGGCATCCAAGAAACTAAGGTATTCCTCAAATCTGTGTTTGATATTAAAGATTTAGGTGAACTCAAGTACTTCCTTGGTATTGAAGTATGCCGCTCTAAAGAGGGACTCTTTCTATCCCAAAGGAAGTACACACTTGATCTTTTAACTGAGGCAGGAAACCTTGGAGGAAGACCAGCCAAGACTCCACTCGAAGAAGGTTATAAAGTGCTGCGTGAGGGGGAGTTTGAAGATGAACCTTATGGAGACTTTAAGAAGTATAGAAGGATGGTGGGAAAGCTGATCTATCTTACCATTACAAGACCAGACATATGCTTTGCTGTGAATCAAGTCAGTCAGCATATGCAAGCTCCTAAGGTTCACCATTGGAATATGGTTGAGAGGATCATGAGGTATCTAAGGGAAGCTCCAGGTCAAGGTGTTTGGATGGGATGCAATGGAAGCACTGAAATAGTTGGGTATTGTGATGCTGATTGGGCAGGAGATAGGGTTGATAGAAGATCAACCACTGGTTATTGTACATTCATTGGAGGCAACCTAGTGACTTGGAAGAGCAAGAAGCAGAAGGTTGTATCATGTTCAAGTGCTGAGGCAGAATATAGAGCTATGAGGAAGCTCACCAATGAGTTGATATGGATCAAGGGATTGCTTGGAGACTTAGGAATCGAGACAACATCACCAATCACAATGCATTGTGACAATCAAGCAGCTATTCACATTGCCAGCAACTCGGTCTTCCATGAAAGAACAAAACACATAGAAGTAGACTGCCACAAGGTTAGACAAGCTGTGGAGAAGCAAATCATCCTACCTTGTTATACAAGAAGTGAAGACCAGCTAGCTGATATCTTCACCAAGGCAGCAAGTACCAAAGTCTGTGAGTTCATCCACTCTAAGTTAGGACTCATAGACCTCACATCTCACTGACTTTCCTAGCATGGAGACCTCTACTCTTTTTCCTTAGTATGTTTTTGTCCCACTGGGTTTTGCACACTAAGGTTTTAATGAGGGAGGTTCTTCATGTTTCCAAGCTTGACCATTCCCTATAGTCAAGCTTGAGGGGGAGTATTGAGATGAAGAACCAAAGAGAGACAATGTAAGAAAGGCTGATGAAGACAGAAGAATGATCAAGATGGAGTTATCCACACAGTTTGATCATATCTTGACCTGAAGTGGAGTGCAAGGCAAGCAAGGTTTAGGAATGAACAAAGAGTGTAGGGCAAGCATTCAGGAGAGTCATGTGACCCTTTCTGGTCAATATGGACGTTGGGAGAAGCTGCCAAGAAGAGAAGTCACATGTTGCCTTAAGAATTCAAATGCAAGCAGCTGTCACTTTCACTCCCTAAACCTGTGCCCTTGTCTCTTTCTGTTTAGTCTTTATTTTATTCTTTCTGGTTGTCTATATAGTATGTAACAAGGATCTGAATACAAGCAAGGAGAATAAGTCTCCCATTCTGATTACACTCTCTCTCTCTCTCTCAAACTCGTCCATACTCTCTCCCTACTTGTTCTTCATCATTCTTCATCTGTTCTTCATCATTCTTCATCAAATACTTCACTGTTCTTCATTCTACACATCATAATCTCTCATTCTAACACTAAGGAGAACAAGGAGAGTCTAGATGAGCCACATGAAGCCACATTGCACCAACAACTTGGTGATGATGCTCTAGCCATTCCTGAAGGTCCCATGACTCGTTCCAGAGTCAAAAAGCTTAAGGAGAATGTTGTTGGATTACTCACTTCACATCCACAACAAGAAAGTCTTGGACAAGGTCTGATCCGAGATGTCTTGATCACCATTCAAGCCATCTCTACATCAAGCTGAGTTAGTGTCTAGGCAAGACATGGGGTGTGTGCTCTTTTCCTTGCTTTTGGTTTTGTCCCACGAGGTTTTCCAGGAGGAAGGTTTTTAACGAGGCCACAACTTGTCTTCACATCACCTAAGTGCTATTCTCGGTCCAAGACTCAAAGAAGTTACATTTTTATTTCATTTTAAGCTTAAGTTAAATTTAGACTATAGTTTCCTTTCTTTCCTTTTCTTGCTTAATGTCGAAACCCTAGAGGATTTGTCTCTGGTTTCTTATTTAAAGGGTTCTCTACACCCTCTTGTAATCATCCAACTTTTCAATAACAAGTATCATTCATCTTTGACGGCTCTCTCTCCCTCTAGAAAGTGTGCCGAGTTCTGGTGTGTCATATCCAGAGACTTAAGGGTGTTTAGTTTGGTGTGTCATATCCAAATCATTCATCTAGGAGTATCAAGAGATCATTCATCCCTCTTGTGTCACCATTCAATCCACACGCCTTGAAGAACTTGAGTCTCTGATTCGTTCTTGCAAGGATCTATCCATTCCCATCAACCAAAGAGCATCCTAGGGACGCATCATATCGCCACCCTATCCCTAGACTTGATGATATGCTTGATGAATTGAATGGTTCTTGCCTCTTTTCTAAGATTGATTTAAAAAGTGGTTATCATCAGATTAGGATGAAAGAAGGAGATGAATGGAAAACTGCCTTTAAGACTAAGCATGGATTGTATGAGTGGTTAGTTATGCCATTTGGATTAACCAATGCACCTAGCACATTCATGAGGTTAATGAATCATGTTCTTAGATCATTCATAGGCATTTCGGTTGTAGTATACTTTGATGACATCTTAGTATATAGCAAGAACTTAGAAGAGCATCTAGATCATCTTAGGGCTGTTTTGAGTGTTTTAAGAAGTGAAAAGCTTTATACCAACTTGAAGAAGTGCACCTTTTGCACAGATAACTTGGTTTTCCTAGGCTTTGTTGTGAGTGCAGATGGAGTTAAGGTTGATGAGGAGAAGATCAAGGCAATCAAAGAATGGCCGAGTCCAACTCCAGTAGGAGAAGTGAGGAGTTTCCATGGGCTTGCTGGCTTCTATAGGAGATTTGTTAAGGACTTTAGCACCATTGCAGCTCCCTTAACTGAAGTGATAAAGAAGGATGTTGGATTCAAGTGGGGAGAAGCACAAGAGAAGGCTTTCCAGAGCCTAAAAGAGAAGCTTACTCAATCACCTCTTCTTATGCTTCCTGACTTTACTAAAACTTTTGAAATAGAATGTGATGCCTCAGGAATTGGAATTGGTGCCGTGTTGATGCAGGATAGGAAACCCATTTCATACTTCAGTGAGAAGCTTGGAGGAGCCACTCTCAACTATGCAACCTATGACAAGGAACTCTATGCCTTGGTGAGGGCATTACAAACGTGGCAACACTACTTGTGGCCCAAGGAGTTTGTCATACACACTGATCATGAGTCCCTAAAGTATCTAAAAGGGCAGAGTAAGCTTAGCAAGAGACACGCAAGGTGGGTTGAATTCATTGAGACCTTCCCATACGTGATCAAATATAAACAAGGTAAGAAGAATGTAGTTGCTGATGCACTATCTCGGAGGTATGTTCTCTTGACCACTCTAGATGCTAAGTTGCTTGGGTTTGAGCAGATAAAGGACATGTATGAGACTGACCATGATTTCAAGGAAGCTTATGCTTCATGTGCTAAGTTTGCTGCAGGACATTACTTTAGAATGAAGGCTACTTGTTCTATGACAATAGATTGTGTGTGCCTAATTGTTCTTTGAGAGATCTTTTTGTCAGGGAATCCCATGGGGGCAGTCTAATGGGACACTTTGGGATTGCCAAGACCTTGAAAGTTTTACAGGATCACTTCTATTGGCCGCACATGAAGAGAGATGTGGAGAGAATCTGTGGAAGGTGTGCTACTTGCAAGCATGCCAAGTCCCAAGTTCAATCCCAGGGTTTGTATACTCCTTTACCCATTCCACACCATCCCTGGAATGACATCTCTATGGACTTTATTGTTGGTTTGCCTAGAACTAGAACTGGAAAGGATTCCATCTTTGTTGTTGTTGATAGGTTCTCTAAGATGGCACATTTCATAGCTTGTCACAAGACTGATGATGCATTACATGTAGCTAACTTGTTCTTTTAAAGAGGTTGTACGTTTGCATGGCATGCCTAGAACTATAGTTTCTGATAGGGACACTAAGTTTCTTAGTTACTTTTGGAAGACACTTTGGTCTAAGTTAGGCACTAAGCTTTTGTTCTCTACTACATGTCATCCACAAACTGATGGGCAAACTGAGGTAGTTAATAGGACATTAGGAACACTCCTGCGTGCATTCATTAGAAAGAACTTAAGAACATGGGAGGAATACTTGCCACATTGTGAATTTGCATACAATCATGCTATGCATTCTGCTTCTAAGTATTCTCCATTTGAAATTGTTTATGGGTTCAATCCCACCTCTCCTTTGGATCTAATGCCTTTACCTGAGTGTGAAAGGACAAGTCTAGATGGCAAGAAGAAAGCCGAGTTGGTTCAACAGATTCATGAGAAGGTTAGACAAAACATTGAGCAGAAGACCAAGCTTTATGAGAAGCAAGCAAACAAGGGGAGACGTGTGAGGACCTTTGAAGTTGGTGACCAAGTTTGGTTGCACCTAAGGAAGGATAGGTTCCCCAACGAGAGGAAGTCCAAACTGATGCCAAGGGTTGATGGACCCTTTGAGATCATCCACAAGATCAATGACAATGCCTACAAGCTTGATCTCCAAGGTAAGTACGATGTATCAAATAGCTTCAATGTCACTGATTTGGCTCCTTTTGTTGTAGATGGACCTGATTTGAGGACAAATCCTTTTCAAGAGGGAGGGGATGATGTGATCATGGACCGGATCACTAAGGAGGACAATGGGGAGAGTTTAGATGAGCCACATGAAGCCACTATGCATCAACCATTTGATGAGGATGCTCTAGCCATTCCTGAAGGTCCCATGACTCGTTCCAGAGTCAAGAAGCTTAAGGAGAATGTTGTTGGATTACTCACTTCACATCCACAACAAGAGGGTCTTGGACAAGGTTTGATCCGAGATGTCTTGATCACCATTCAAGCCATCTCTACACCAAACTGAGGTAGTGTCTAGGCAGACATGGAGTGCGTGCTCTTTTCCTTGCTTTTGGTTTTGTCCCACGAGGTTTTCTAGAAGGAAGGTTTTTAACGAGGCCACAACAGTCTACAAATCACCTAAGTGCTACACTCGGTCCAAGATCAATAGAAGTGCATTTTTATTTCATTTAACTTATAAACTATAGTTTTGCTTTCTTTCCTTTTTGGTTCTTGGTCGAAAACCCTAGAGGCATGTCTCTGGTTTTCTTATTTAAAGGGTGCCTTATACCCTATTGTACTCATCCAGCTTTTTAATATCAAGTTATCTTTTCTCCTTGACGGCTCCTCTCTCTAGAAAGGTGTCGAGTTTCTGGTGTGTAGTATCCAGAGTCTAAGGGTGTCTAATTTGGTGTGTCATATCCAAGTTGTTCATCTAGGAGTATCAAGAGATCATCCATCCCTCTTGTGTCACCATCCATTCCACACGCCTTGAAGGACTTGAGTCTTTTGATTCGTTCTTGCAAGGATTATCCCTTCCCATCAACCAAAGAGCATCCTAGGGACGCATCAGAGAGAGCCGTTCAAGGAGAAAAGATAACTTGATATTAAAAGCTGGATGAATACAATAGGGTATAAGGAACCCTTTAAATAAGAAAACCAGAGACATGCCTCTAGGGTTTTCGACAATGAACTAAAAAAGGAAAGAAAGCAAACTATAGTTTATAAGTTTAAAATGAATGTAATACAACTTCTATTAGTCTTGGACCGAGTATAGCACTTAGGTGATTTGTAGACAAGTTGTGGCCTCGTTAAAAACCTTCCTCCTGAAACCTCGTGGGACAAAACCAAAAGCAAGGAAAAGAGCACACACCCCATGTCTGCCTAGACACTAACTCAGTTTTGGTGTAGAGATGGCTTGAATGGTGATCAAGACATCTCGGATCAAACCTTGTCCAAGACCTTCTTGTTGTGGATGTGAATGAGTAATCCAACAACATTCTCCTTAAGCTTCTTGACTCTGGAACGAGTCATGGGACCTTCATGAATGGTTAGAGCATCCTCATTCAAATGGTTGATGCATTGTGGTTCATGTGCTCATCTAACTCTCCTCATTGTCCTCCTTAGTGATCCGGTCCATGATCACATCCAACCCTACACTATAGCATTGTGTAATCAGGCGGCCAATACACATAGCTTTCATATTCGGTGGTTCCATGGAAAGAACCAACGCACATTGAGGGGATTGGTCCATAAAGTGAGGCAAGCTGTGGAGAAGAAGATCATTCTACCTTTGCTATACCAGAAGTGAAGATCAACTAGGCAAGACATCTTTACACAGGGGGCACAGCACCAAAAGTCTGTGGAGTTCCAACATCCAAGGTTGGCTCAAGATTTATTCAGATCATGATCCCCTCAGCCCATGAACCAATCTACCTCTTTTCCTTGTGGTGGTTTTATCCAGGTGGGTTTACACACAGTAAGGTTTAATGAGGGATGGTGGTTCATGGTTTCCAAGCTTAAACCATGCTGTATGGCTAGCTTGAGGGGGAGTA
Organism: Moricandia moricandioides; assembly: GCA_905132885.1. Lineage (NCBI taxonomy): Eukaryota > Viridiplantae > Streptophyta > Magnoliopsida > Brassicales > Brassicaceae > Moricandia > Moricandia moricandioides. The sequence goes on along the minus strand of CAJHQQ010004898.1, from coordinate 1,059 downwards.
TTGACAAAAGAGAATAAACAAGAGGGAAGGGAGGATCAGGAATCACTTGTGTAGTTGAAGATGATTGAAGATCCGAGCTTACTTGAAATGCAAGCATGGTCCGTACAACACTTGCATCACAAGTCACCCTAGCTAACCTAACGTGTCTTCAGAGGCAGGCAAAGTTTAACTTACCTTGGTCGACGATCAGAAAAGGAGAGGAGGACCGGTCTGGAGAGTATTATGGGACAAGAAGAATGAATAAAATAAGCAAGGTCACATGTTCCATTTAAGCTCTCGCATCCGTTGAGACAAGTCACTTTCACTGCCTTGTGCAGACCATCCTCGAGCAGAACTCCATTGTTTATTCATTTGTGTACTTAGGCAAGTTAGTTTATTCATTTTCTCTGTATAGAGGCAACTTGCCTATTCTAACCGTGTAAGCCTACAACTCATTTCAAATCTAAGGAAACAAGTTTCCCTTCACTCTCTTTCTTAGTTTCGAGTCATGCTCTCTCTCCTCTCTCTCGAAGTTTACTTCCTTTCTCTCTGGTTCTTTCACTCTGTTCTTCATTTTACTTACACATTTGATATCAAAGATTTGGGAGAGTTAAAGTACTTCCTAGGGATTGAGATATGCCGCTCTAAAGAGGGGCTCCATTTATCCCAAAGGAAGTACACACTTGATCTGTTGAATGAGGCAGGAACTCTTGGAGGAAGAATAGCCAAAACCCCACTGGAAGATGGATACAAAGTCTTGCGTGAGGGGGAGTTTGAAGATGAGCTATTTGAGGATGCCAAGCTATATAGGAGAATGGTTGGGAAGCTGATCTATCTCACCATCACACGGCCAGACATTTGCTTTGCTGTTAACCAGATCAGTCAACATATGCAAGCTCCTAAGATTCATCACTGGAACATGGTGGATAGGGTCCTAAGGTACTTGAGAGAAGCTCCTGGTCAAGGAGTCTGGATGGGATACAACAAGAGCACAGAGATTGTAGGCTACTGTGATGCTGATTGGGCTGGTGATAGAATAGATAGAAGGTCCACATCAGGCTATTGCACATTCATTGGAGG
>CAJHQQ010004897.1:0-22557 GCA_905132885.1 Moricandia moricandioides | reverse complement strand
CGTGGTCGGGTTAAGTAATTTAGAGATTTTATTAAGGGTAATGTCGTCTTTAACCATATTTTTCATTTTAAAATAATTAAAAATAAAATATATTTTAGTAAAAGGAGAATACAGAATTTTTAAAAGGGGCATGGGGCATATTGAGTTATTCTCTCGATTTAAGGGAGAGTAATCTAAAACGCTCCACTTCTGAAAATTATATTCTCACTGCCCCACTCTTTTTCTCACTATCCCTTTTTTTCTCTCTTCCTCCGTTGCCTTTTTTTTATTATTATTTTAGACCTCATCTGCGGACCCCACTATATCTCCATTTTTTATGTTATTTTAAGTGGACGCGGGTCCCATACTTTATACTTATTTTAAGTTGACGCAGACCCCACTTTTTCTATTATTTTAAATCGACGCAGATCCCACTTCACTCATAAAGTCCATGCATTAAACTTAAATCTACTCACGGTCCCCACTCCAGACAGCCTCTCTCTCCCTCACACGTGTCCCCCTTCTTCTTCATCTCCCAACCACGTTCGACCTTTTGCTCATGAAGAACTCCATTTAACAAATTTGAAAACGATTTTTGAGGTAATTTAATTGTGTTTTTTGTGAAATATTCATAGAAAAATGTTATATATGTTGTATGTGTTATGGGTAACATTAAAAATTAAATTTTAATACTAAAAATTGTGGGATTTTAAACAAATATAAAGATGATTTTAAAGAATATTATTATGTATATTTTTTTGTATTTTACACGGGTTTGAATGAAAAACAACACTAAAATGGTGTTAGACAATAGCGTAGGTTGTGTAACAAGTTTTTGGTCGTTTAAAATGACATGAATCGATGAAAATAAAATTTTAAGTATATGGGTATAAGAAAATATGAAAATGATGTTTAATGACTATTTTATATAATTCTGCTTATTTTGCACTATTTTGAAGAAGAATAATACATGACAATTTTGGTAGATGATATTGTGAGTTGTATAACACTCTTGTGGTCGGTTAAATGGATTAAATTGATGAAAACAATAACTTCAAGGAACTACTAGAATTACTAGTACTACTAAAGTTAAACGTGTATTACTAGTATTACTGGATCGACTATGTATCAAAGTTCTTAAACAACTTTGATTTTTTAAATTGTTAAAACTGATCATAATTCTATTTTTTCAGGGATATCTATGGTCTCTCCTATTATAATCATATGTTATGACTACGGGGGAAGTTATATCAAGGATGGGTATGAGATAAGTTGGATCTCGGGAGAAGATGAAATTCACACACTAGTGATGAAGACATCTGTGGAAGAAGTTACATATTTTGGATTGGTTGAGCGTATATGCAGAAAGATTAAGGCAGATGGAGATGGGATGGTGAAAATTAGGTACTTTCTAATGGTATTGTATTCAAACAAGACATCATATATTTGGTGTGATGAAGATGTTTTGTGTTATCTAATGCAAGTGAATAATGATAAATGTAGAAGTGTTCTACATGTGGAGATCAACAATGACATAGATGATATAGATGGTGATCTGCCACTTTCAGGAGGGATGGTGGAGCTGATAGCTATGTTGGTCTTTCTAATAGAGAGGATGCTGACACAGATGGGACTGAGGAAGATAGAACTGAGGACTATGAGATTGAGGACGATGTAACTGCGGAAGATGGAACTAATGAAGATGCAACTGCGTAAGATGAGATGGATGGCGTTGTCACTCTCTACACAGCCGAACAACAAGAAGACGTTGAGATGCATGAGAATTTTGAGCATGGGTATGAAGGAAGAGAATTAAGAGCGGAAGTTGAAGCCGCAAGATCGGGAATTGAAGCCACAATAGTAGTATATAAAGAATGGAATGATGGTATCGATTTAATTAAGGGTCAAGAATTCAAAACTAAGACAGCCATGCAAGTTCTAGTTCAAAGGGGTGCACATAAGAATAGTTTTGAGTATGAAACAATTAAGTCTGATACTGTGAGATTTGTGGCAAAATGTCGAGGAGCCAAAGAAGGTTGCAAGTGGTATTTGCGAGTTTAATATCTTAAGAATTCAGATCTTTGGACGGTTAGAACTTACATAAAGTCGCATACATGCTCAGTTGTAACTACAAGTACCCTAAGAAATAGAAGGAGAGGCACACCACAAGTTGTTGCATCTGTTTTGGGTGAAGAATATCCCGGTAGATATGATACACCAACTCAAATGATCTGATCAGTATGGTTACCCACAAGGTTGGTGTTAATGTATCATATGCCACAGCATGGCGAGGAAAAGGGATGGCTGCTAATGAAGTGTGAGGTACTCTGGAAGAGAGTTTTTCTATGATACTCTTATATGTTCATGCTTCATTTGAAGAATCCAGACTCAGTAAGTTATGCTGAAGTGGATGCGATGAAAAGATTTAAGTATCTATCTTTTTGCATTTGGAGCTTCCATAGAAGGGTTCGTAGCGATAAGGAAAGTTATCATTGTGGATGGAACACATCTTAAGCATGTTTATGGTGGAGTTATGCTTGTTGCGACGGCTCAGGATCCTGATCATCACCACTATCCTATTGAATTTAGTGTAGTTGAAGGTGAGAAAGATGATATCTGGACGTGGTTTATGAATAAGCTGAAGTCAGTGATATCAAATGAAACCGGACTGTGTTTCTTTCGGATAGATATGGAAGCTTTATTAAGTCAATATATGAGGTGTTCCCAACAGCCGCACATGGGTATTGTATATGGCATTTGTCTCAAAATGTCAAAGGACATGTTTTCAACCACAAAGACATTTGCGCAATCAATTCTAGAGAGTGTGCACATGCTTATACAGTCGCTGAGTTCGATGATCTCTATAGTGCTTTTTCCAGAAAGTATCCTTCTGCAGGAGAGTATCTGGAGAAAAGTGTTGAAGTCGGAAAACGGGTAAGATGTTGCTTTTAAGGAGACAGATACAATGTGGACACAACCAATGCAGCAGTATCAATTAATGGTGTTCTTAGAGAAGCTCGGAAATACTTCTTGCTCCCGATAATTGATGTTATCATAAAGAAAATGGCTGAATGTTTTAACAAACATAGAAAGAAGGCAGCTGAAATACCAGTCACAAAGAAGCTTGTGCCTATAGTTGAAAAAGAAGAGTCCAAAAGATGCTTGGTATCAAGGTCTTTAGATGTTACTGGGATAAACAACTTCCATCTTGAGTACAATGTTAATGGCAGTGACGGAAAGGTTTACACAGTTGATTTAGACAGAAAAATGTGCAGCTGCAGGTGCTTTGATATAGAAAAAATCCCATGTGTTCATGCAATAGTTGTTGCTAAGTTCTTGAGTGTAGGAAGGGACCTCCATGTACAAGATTATTGTTCGAAATACTATTTGGTGGAGCTTTAGGCATTCGCATACTATAGGACGATTTATCATGTTCTTCATATGTCTGAATGGATTATACCAGATGAAATTCGAGCAATTAAAGTTCTTCCCCCGGTATTTAAAACAAAGAAAGGACCCACTAAAAAGCAAAGGTTTCCATCAGCCGGAGAACCTCATGGACGAAGAAGAGGACGAGGAAGGGGGAAGAAGCATGGGCATGGGAAGGAGAGGCGGGCGTTTTTATGAGTATTTTGAATGTGGAAGTACTTCTACCACTACTGAGTAAGATGGGACTCTTGTGCTTTGTACAAGTAGGTAACCCTGAACTACTAGGTACGAGTTGAACTAGTATGTGTAATATGGACTACTATGTATTACTTGAACTACTATGTGTAATATGGACTACTAGGTACTACTTTGTACTATCTTGAACTATCTAAGAACCTTAATTTTTGTCATATTATTTATTTTTAGAAGACATATCTTATATATTATGTGATTATATGTCTATATATGTGTTTATTTGAACTACTATGTGTAATATGGACTACTAGGTACTACCTTGTACTATCTTGAACTACCTTAAAATACTTTGAATTATACTATGTATTATGAATGTTTCTAAGAACCTTAATTTTTTTTCACATTATTTATTTTTAGAAGACATATCTTATATATTACGTGATTATATTTCTATATATGTGTTTATTTGTAAGATTAAACATAAAATACTTTTAAATTCTCATGTTGGTAGAAAACTTCTCATTTCTATAGAAAACATCCTTATACTTCCATATTACTACTATCTTGATGGGAAGGTCATAATGAGATGAATTTCCGAATATACATATTTTCATAAATTGTTTTCTGCCAATGTATTATATACAATCTAAAATTGTCTAAATACACTAATATTGCTAATAAATTTAATTTTATCAGGTTGTATTACTAAAAAAAATTGAAATATGAAAACATATTACTATGAAGAAAGAAATATTACTACTACTAACACTAAGATTAATATTACTTTAATATTCAAACATGTTTATTTAATATTATACTGTTACACGCGTTTTAGACATGTACCATAAGGTTTTGTTTTTATAAAGTGTTGACAATGTGTTACACATTTTAGACATTTGTCATAAGTTTCTTTTTTTTTCTCAAAGTCTTAACAATGTTTTTGTCTTAGTAATACCTAATAGACCTGGTAGTACAAATTTGTTTTCTTAAGACTTAGATTATCTTGTACTATATTGGTTCAAACCTACTGTAAGACAATCATACAACACAAAACAACCTACATAAGAGATATAACATTCAGGTTTTACAGACCAACAACCAACAAAATATAGCATCCTACATAAGTTCACAACAAAATCCGAGATAAATATTAAACACCCAAAATATTTATTTTGTAGTCACTTAAGCCTTTGTTCTAGGCTTCTTCTTGAGCCCTTCAATCCCATTGGTTTTAGCTTCAGTGAAAAGACTGGAAACCCACTGTGATGGTGCACGTTCCCTATTTGTCACTGGTGGTGTTGTAAAATTTTGTGGTTTAGCAGCCTTTCTCGGTTTACCCCTCTTCTTAGGAGCATGTTTCCTAACCGCCATTGCCTTAGGCTTATGCTTCACCGAACTACGAGCAGGAGCTCCCTCAATTCCATATATCTTATCCCCAGCAGGAATTCCATCATTTCTCTTGAAAATGGTAAGAATCCACCCTCGTTTCTCTTCCTCTGCGTATTTCCGATGCTCTTCCCCCTCAGGTTTATTAACAGAAACATCTTATTCACCCTCTTTTTCAACATCTTCTCCAACCTCAACTGCTTACTCTTTTTGAACTTCAGCTTCATCCTATTTTGAACCTCTTTTTCAACTTCAGCTGGAGCTTCGGTTTCAACCTCAACTGCTTCGGTTTCAAATTTTTCTTCAACCTCTTTTTCGAGCTATGCCTCAACCCGAGACTCACATACAACCTCTTCTTCACCTTATTTTTCAACATCTTCAGCTTGAGTCTCCGCTTCAGGTTCTTTGTCTTCTCCAGCTTTAGCCTCAGCTTTAGGTTCTTTCTCTTCCTCATAATCTTTATCTTTCTTTTGAACCTCTTCTTCACTCTCTTTCTCATTTATCTCAATTTCAGCCTCCTTGTTTTCTTCCTCTTTATTAGTCTCTTGATCTCTCTGACCTTCGGATTCCTCTATATTTTTTTCATATCACCCCCTATCCCAGTCAAAATCCAAGCATTGATAGTCAAACCCTCATTGTTTTCGTTCTGCTTCTCTTTCAGTTCCTTCATTTCTTTCTCAATTCCATCAATCCTCCCGTCCATTGTCTCTACCTTCTTGGCCTTTCTTTTTTAAGTAATATTGGAAATCTTCAATATTCTCAAGCCTCTTCTCCATTGCTTTCATCCTCTTATCCCTCCTTTTTAAAACAACTGGGCTCTTTTCAATGACACCAAGCCTCTTGTCCATTTTCTCCACCTTCACACTTACTTCACTCAACTATGTCATCAACCGGTCTTCAGTCCCTTTCAAAACATCCTCCAAACAATGATTAGAGGAGGATGCTTCTTCTCTCACTTTCTCTTTGTCTTTCTTCTTAGTAAACTCCTTTGCAGCCACATCTAACTCATAGAGCTCTTGCCATCAGATAGGCTTATCCTTAACAGTAAGCCATGTGCTCTACAAATTGCTTACTCCTCCTTCATTTTCGTAGTATGGTTCTCCATTTATTATGCGCGCCATGAGAGGTTCTTCATCAACAGTAGAAACATGAACGTTGTTAATAACCTGAATATAAAACAAAAAACAATATCAAACACATATTGTATCCACTCACTTAATAAAAAAGAGAAATATTCAACACATACCGTTGTTTCTCCAAGTGTGTCGTACAGCTCTTCAAGTGGATAACCCTTCATGTTGTTACTTTGGAACCGCTTTTTACATATCCTCGGACACTTTCTCAAACAGCCATCTACACCTTCTCTGAATTGTGCATTCAGAGTTCGAATACACTCAAATGACATAACCTAATTGTCAAAACAAAGCACTCAAAGCTAAACTGCAAAACAAAAAAAATCATATGAAGCAGTAAAATTTACCTCCACAGGAAGTATGAACCCGTGAAAGTTGACAGTGTTCTTAGGTTTCCCCTTGAGATGCTTCATCACGTGATTGATGGACTGAATAGCATCGTCAAACGTCAAGCGGCCCCAAGGAAAGGTTTTACAAAGCTCCACATTGTTGACGACTCTTAATATGAAAGAGTTAAAGGGGGCATTCTACTTTCCCTTCTCTCTGATAACTGTGCCTAGGAAGTAAAGCACCGCCAGATCCCCACATTCTCTCATACTCAACAACTTCGCTTCCACAGATTTCATCGTTATCTCCTTATGTGAATTAAAATGCATGTCTACAATGTAAAGCTCCCAATCTTCTCATACTTAGCTGGGTATTCATGGCAGTCCAATCCCAAGATGAGTGCATGCTCTCTAATTGAATACCGGATGGGCACGCCATTAGCCGCAAACCAAGTTGTGTCCTCTTCCTAGTGTAAAGGAATCGTGCGCAGTAGAAGCATCCACATATCCAGCAACTTCAAATTTGGTTCAGCTGGAATAAAATGGCAAAACTGAGGGTGGTTTTCGAACCACTCCAGCTCAGGATTAAACTCAGGCTTCTTCAGGATCTTCACCGTGTTGCTTACATAGCACCTGCTCTGTATCTTACACGTCTTGGTAAATTTGGTGTTCTTGAAGTATAGCTCATCATGTGACAGTGGCTGGCATTCCTGCAAACCAGATAAAATTTATAGAAATTTTTTCCTAGTAGTACTAGTCACACCAGTAATACACCTAATAGTAAACTTAGTAGTACTACTCACACCAGTAATACACCAATAACATTTTTTTAATTACAACCAACAAATAATTTTGGGATGAATACATGAGATGTCGCAGACTGATGATCAGTCCCATTTTCATGTGTAGACATGTTTATCAGTCTCACTGTCGTGTGATGACAGATCATCACTATAATTTTCAGTTGAAAGCTCTTCTACATGTTGTTCTTCTATAGGAGAAGTGTTTTTTTTTTGCTAAACTTCCCCTTTGTCTGCTTAGTTTTTCTCTTCCCTCCACACTTACATCCTGTCATTATCTTTATCCTCTCAACAAACCCATTCAATATCCAAAACATATCATTCATTCTTCTAGTTTCATTATCTGCCTAATCTCAAACCATTCATTCAAGTACTAAATACTCAAACTTTCAAACATTCAATCACGAAAACAATGACCCCAAATCATTGACAACTCTCGACAACATCACAACATTAATCTAAGAACCAAATTTTCGATCTCCATTACTTAAAAACAGAACATTCACACTCCATAAACCAAGTTGATTGAATGATACCATTTTAAATAAGTGTATTCAACATTTTCAATACTAGGTTTTCAATTCAATTACCAATTTCTACCCAAAGGTAACACAATTTTTACCAATACCAAATCAATCCAACAAAATAATAACTTCAAAAAAAAAATCAGATTCAAAACTAAAAAATCTCAGATTCAAAATCGTTATAAGCCAAACAAGCACACATCATATATCCCAAAAAAAACTCACATCAAAATCTATGAAAAGGCATGAAAAAGTTGTTACCTTTTACACGACGATGATGGGTTTCCAAAGAGAACAAGAGGATGAAAGGAAGCCCACACCGGAAGAAGATGGTGGTTCTGATGATGAACATGAGAAGACACAGTGGATTCTGGTGGGTTTCGGTGGATTCGTCGGTTCGTGGGGTTCTAGGGTTTCGAGGGGTTGATTTCAGGTCATTGTGGGTCGGGTCAAATAGAGTAGGTTAATACTGTAAATATTAGATTTCATTAAGGGCAATTTTTATTTTTACCACGTTTTTAATTAAAAGATAATAAAAAAGGTAATATTTTTTATTCTTGGGTCAAATTAGAATACACATATGAGATAATATGGCAAACTAGAACACCACCCTAATTTAGGTTAGTCTCCTCCTAAAACAGATTTGAAGTTAGTTTACCTTTTAGTTAGTTGTATGTTTTAAACTTATTTACCCTTTTCGACAAAGAGTTGAAAGATTTAAATTTATTCACCCTTTCCAACAAAGTTTAAATCTAATTTGCCTTTTTTAGTTCAATGTTTTAATGTTCTTGTGGGAACCATGCTTTTCATATCACCATTATCTAGGAAAAGATTTTTCGATCAGTTCATGTAGATCCAGCGATCCATATCTTTGACATTTTTTGTATTCATATAATTTATCTGTAGATAAATTGTAAGTTTGAACCAGAAGAAACCCATCTGATTGATGTAGAACCTCTGCTCTTTTGTTTGAAATCTATTAATAAAAAAAGAAAATTCCATAAAAACACACCATTTTAATACTTAATTTTTTTGTTACCCAGTTTAATACTTTAACTAATTATTTTGTTCTTTTTAATATATAGACTTTTAAACTATGCCTATTTTAATACCTAAATTTTATTTACTTTTGTAAAAATATTAATAAATTTCAAATGAAATTTAAAAAATCTCTAAAATTTACAAACAATCCACAAAAATTATACTTTTACTATTTTTTGAAAAATAAAAGTAACTAAATGTGTATAATCCTAAAATTGGTAATAAATTTAAAATTTTTAAATATTGAATTTAGTTTGTTTTCTGAAATAGAAAATAAATTTATTTTTTTACATTCAAAATTAATTTGAAAATCTTTTAAAAAAAATCTTCTAGTTTATTTACCTTAATTCCTAAAGATTAAAAATAAAATTAGAAAAATTTCATATTATCTTAGATTTTGGAAAGTTTTTAAATTTCGTTTGAAACATATAGTATAGTGGAAATCGCAATTCTACCATAAGTTTGACACCCCTTTGAAAATTTACTTTTAATGAATGACAATTTTAAAAATTACCTTTAAATTATGATGAAAATAGACTAAATTATTTTTTCTAAACATGTACTCCCTCCGTTTCATAATATATGATGTTTTAACTTACCGCACAAAGATTAAGAAATTTACAATTTTCTAAAAAATATTTTTAAAAATATAATTTTAAAATCATTCAACCAATTATAAAAAAGTGTGTAAAATTTTACTGGTTGAACAGTTTCCAAAAAAATTAAAGTTAACCTTAAAACTTTAAAAAGTACCTTAAAATCTCAAAACATCTTGTATTTTGAAACAACATAAACCTTCTAAAACATCATATAATTTGAAACAAATGGAGTATAAAACATTTAGAAACTCAGTTCCACCCATTCAACACTAAACCCAAAACAATAATCACTAAAGTGTAAACCCAAATGTTAATATATATTTAATTGAAGGTATTTCTGCAAAGTGGTACTAACTTGTGGTATTATCAGAAATTTCTCAAACATATTAGTATTTTTAATTAAAATAAATAAAATTTATGTATTAAAGGAGAATTTACGAAGAATAGCATAAATTAAGTATCACTTTGCAAAAATACACATTATCAAAAATATACTAACATTTGGGTTTATACTTTAATGATTATTGTTTAGGGTTAAGTGTTAAAGGGGTGATGTTTAGTTTCTAATTTTTATGAAGATTTTGAAAAATTAATTAAGTCTATATTCATTAAAAAAAATTAAGGTATTTTTGAAAATTGTCATTCATTAAAAGTAAATTTGCAAAGTGATATCAAATTTGTGGTAGAATTGTAATTTCCTCGTATTAAAATGGGTAGACTTTTGAAAGTTAGTATATTAAGATGAACAAAATAACTAGTTGGTGTATTAAACTAGATAGCAAAAAAATTAGGTATTAAAAACTTAATAAAATTTTGTTGGAATATTTTTATGAAATATTTCCTAATAAAAACACTCTTATTAATAATATGTGAATCATATGAACAATCCTCACATGTAGTCCACCGTACGCCACAGTTTCATAGTCAGAAGAGGAAACTCACAGGTGTGGATAGGGTTGGCATAAAATCTGAACCCAAAAGCTTGATACGTATCTGATTTGAAATGTGTAAAATAACCTAGTGGAATATATAGAGTGTTACAAAACATATTTTTTTAATGAAATGTTAAATTTGATTCAAAAAAAAATATATATTTTTTTTACAGCAAGAGCCACTTTAGTTTATTAATTTGCGAACAAAATAATCTGAGCGACTACATTCGAACGGCTTCGATCCAGAGTTGGAAAGCACGATCAAGTCTCATGTCTTGTGCTTTAATGGACATAAGTCTGTTCTTGACCAGTCTGTCAATCATCGCAAAGAGAAATTCATGAGATCGCGGCCTCTCACCATGCCTCCGTCAGTTTCTTTCACCAAATCATGTAGATTGTGGTTTGGAAAACATAACGAACAAGGAAGCTCCTGCTTTGATTTAGGTTTGGTTGCTGTATAAAAAGCACGACATCCATCCACTCATCCGAGTAACCATTACCCATTAATACATTCATCAGCTTGTTCCATAATGTTGAGAATAAGCACAGCCGAAAAATAGATGGTTTCTCGTTTCCAGCTGTTGCATACAAAGTACACAGCTCCCATCAATCCCAGTGTTCCAGGCTACCATCTTATCTCCCTGGTGAGCCGATCACGAATAGCTAGCCAATTACAGAACCTGTATTTTGGCGTAGCATGAGTGAACCAGATTCCTCTGTGCCAAGTGACTGTATCATTTTTAGTTCTAATTTGGTTCCAAGTTTCTGAAGTAATGAACTGATCTTTATAAATGTCATGTTTCCCTTTCCAAAGAACAATGTCCTCCTCTTCAGAGCAAGATAAAGACTGGAGCTGATTCTCAACTTGAATAAGACCCTCAGAGCGATGAACTCTTCTTCTTCGTTTTGTCCAGGCGGTGTGAACCGTATCGTGTTGCCTTATCCCCATATCAACCTGACCCCTTGTTCCCAGCATATCCATCAAGCAGCCTAAAGGAGACCACTGGTCATTCCAGAAATACGTCCCCTTTCCGTTATGAACTTCGACTTTACAGAGTTCCTGAGACAGCCCTCGCACTTTCAAAATTTTTCGCCACATCCAAGAACATTTTTGATCATTATCTTTGACAGACCAAATAAATTCATTCTTTAGGAGTGTGGAGTGAATCCATCTGACCCAAAGTGATGTTTTGTTTGAGATTAATCTCCAGAAAAGCTTTAGGATGGTAACATTATTGATCTTTGTTAGTGAACGAAGACCTACCCGCCTTCTTCTCTAGGGCGACAAACCTCTTCCCAACACAACTTTGCTTTTCGAGGGTTGAGCTCGCTTCCTGACCATAAGAAAACCGAGCAGATCTTGTTAAGTTCTTGTATACACGCCTTCGGTAGACGAAAGGCTGATAACCAGAAACTAAAGATGCTCCATAGAACTGAGCCAAGAAGCTCAAGTCTGCCAGCATAAGATAGGTAACGGATTTTCGAGGAGCCTGTTCGCGTTCTTATTGTCTCAATGAGAGGCTGGTAATCAGCACTACTCATACTTTTTGTGGTTAGTGGTAAACCCAAGTAGCGCACCGAAAGTTGATTTGTTTTGAAATGGAATTTATTCTCCAACTCCATCTGGATATCTGTTGTTACTCCTCCCAGATACATGGTCGAATTTTCCATACTAATTATCAGGCCTCAGTATTTTGCAAACTTGTGAAACCCCTAAATTATGCCTTCCACAAATCCAAAATGTTATTAAACGAACCTAAACAAATGATCCAAAAAAATCGAAAAACCAAAAACACAAAAAAAATATCTGAAACAATTGATTTGAATGTCTAAATTAATATACAATATAAATAAGTAAATTATAACTAATAACTCTTTTAAGTTTTTGTCACAAAAGTAGTTAAAAAATAACCAAAATAGCCCTTTTATTTTGAAAATTTAAATTTTTATTTTTATTTTTTAAAATTTTAAGTTCACCTTCAAAAATCCACCCCTTAATCTAAATCTTAATTATAGATTAATTAACTCAAGAGGTATAAATGTATATTTACACCCTTTAATAAAGTTATTTTAATCATTTTTTCTTTAAAAAATATTTTTGTGACATTTTTTTTAGAACTATACTAGAATATTTCTCATCTAAATATTTGAAACATAACTATCTATCTCAAATTTTTAATTTCATATTTATTTCGATATGATATCTAATAATTATTATTTAAAGTTTAAATAAGTACATTATATACCTAATTATATATAAATAATATTCTTTCATATTTTTGTAAAAATATTCGATTTTACTTTGATTACATCTGATACCCGAACAATATATGGTTATTTTATGGACTTTAGAATAAGTTATAAAACTGACCTGAAACTGATGTATTATATCAGATCTCAATCCTTACATAAATACTAGATTTTCAACTCGCGCGTGGCGCGAGTTTGTATTAATAATTAATTTTTATTTTATATTTAAATAATAAAAATATAAATTATTTATATAATTTTTCTATGAATTATATTCAAAATATGATTATTATTATTTTATTTGAAATTTTTTACAATTGTATGTCTTGAATAGTCAATATTAAGATGTCTCTTTGTTTGTATAGGTCAATGTATAAGTATATTTATAGACATATTTATATTATTTATTAATCATAATTTATTTTAAAATAATATATATTTTTTGATGTGTAGTAACTACTATTATGCTGTTATTAACATTTTTATCTTAAAAGTTTTACTTATCTTTCTATTTCAATGACATAAAATATAATTATTTCATATTTACACTGTCTAACTTTGCTTTATATTTACCAAATTTTTATAATGAAAGTATAATTATTAGATAGTTATTGTGTGCTTATATGTATTTAAAATGCTTCAATTTAATTCTCTTAAATGCATATATGTATAATGTTTAGATTTAATTTTTAATCATAATAAATATTTTGATAAATTTAAACTTTATTAAACATTTTTGTTACATATAAAAAAAGGGAAAATAAATATATAATTTTTAAGCAGCGTTAAGTAATATATTTTATTAAGTAAAAATATAGGACATCTATAATATTATATATATGTATGTGTGTATATATATCTTTTAACTGATATAATTGCAGTATAAATTAATGTGAGTACTAAGATGATTTATTAGTTCACTTATATCTTTTCTAATTTTTAGAAGTTTGTCAAAATTGCAGTGTTTATATTTTACTGATTAATACTATTAGATAATATATTCTTCAGTTGAATAAAGTATAATGAATATTTATTGTCGCTGAAACTATATTATAATATTACTATTATTTTAAAATCTTATTAAACATTTAAGTAATTTATTTGGTGAACTTCTTTAGATTTTTTTAAGTTTTCATATATTTTATTAACATTGTTTTCAAATATATTTCTCTGATAAAACTCATATGGGTTCATTTTAAATTTTATATGTTATGTTGATTGTTGTAATTATTTTTCATAAACATGGATCATATCATTTTTATTGGTGACTTATATTAAAATGTATAAAGAGTCACATTGTACTTTATTTTATTCTTAATGACTTTTTTTATATTACAAAATTTTTTAGATTCTTTCATAAAAACTATCTAATTGGTTTAATGAAGAAGTGAATTATAATTTTCTAAAAAAAAATTGTGTCAACACATAATATAGTATTTATATTAGAATTTTAATTGTTGATGTATGTTAATGCATTTGAATGATAAAAGGTAGTTGAAAAACGCATAGATAAAAAATATAATTAACAACATGTCTTACATAAGTGAATTATTTTTACTATCTTTTTTAATAAAATTTATTATAAACCAAGAATGGTTTGATAAAAAGAATTAAAATCAACCATCATTTTTTCAAGAAAATTGTGCAACCTAATATAAATTTGATGACTTTTTATAGCCTATATAACAATATAAATAAGAACATTTTAAATAATAAATTTCAGTTTAATTTTTTTTAATTTATTTGATTAAATTAAATATTTTGAAATTAAATACTTTTTATTTTGATGTATATGCTATTTGTATGCCTTGGCATACTGTATGATATAATTTTTTTTATAATTGGACATTAATTTTGAAAGAATTAACATATATACCAAATTAGTTATTTTTCTATTTTTTTTTTATATTAGATATTTTAAATTTTATTTTGATAGATGATTTTTGGAAATTTAAATTTTTTTAAAATATTAAACTACGATGATGTTGATATTTATTAACAAGATAGTGATGACACATTTATTTTCGAATTTCTAATCTTCAATCACAGATATAAGAGCATATCATATAACTTTTATTGGTGAATTAAATTAGAAACTTATAAGAAGTTATCATGTAGTTTATTTTTCTCTTAATGATCACTATTTTAAAAAAAAAATTGTATATTGCATGGACTTTTAGGCTTGTCTCATAATATCATATTTACTTAGTTTTTAACAAAATAACATATCAAAACAGAATAAATATTGTTTCCAACAGTTTAAAATTGGTGATAAATAAATAAATGTGTTAATTTATTGATAGGATGCATTTTAAATTTATAAGTAAATAGACTTCTTAACGATAAATATATTCCATAGCTAAATGTAGCCATTTGAATCTAGAACAACTCAACATTTTTATAATGTTGAACCATTTGCTCCTCTTTGTGAAGTTGTTGTTGGGTCCTTGTTGTTCTCCATGACAATTTCTGCTCTTAGTTTAGACTGATTTAATAAATATTACGACTTGAATAGTTTTAAATAGAATGGTTTTTAATGTCTAACTTTTTTTATTAAACAAATTATTATAATAGGAGATTTTTTTTTCTTCCTATCATTCTTTCATGTGGTTGCTAATTATGTTGTTGTTATTGTATATAAATATTGTTAGAGATTCCAATTAATTTTTTTTTCTGTAACTCGATTCCAAATGAGTTAGTTAGTGAATCTTTTCAGATTCATGTTTTTCTCTATTCACAGAGTTGTTTTTCTAGTCGCATTCGCATTCACGATGTTGACACTTTTGAATGTCGACTTTCTATTTAGAGGATAAAATAAACTTAAGTTGCAAGGCAATCAAAGTGAGTATGATTCAGTACCATCATTGAATGTAACTTTATACCAATAGAACAATTTTTTAGTAGATGCTCTTTCGGATATTTGAATGACTATGTGCATCGCTCATATTTTCTTTTCTCAGTTGTAAATAAAAAACATAAAACTTATTATATTAACATATAGTGTTTAAATTCAGTAGACAATTTAATACTCTGCTTTTACCATGTTTGATGCAACATAGAATGAGTGGAGCTGTTAGCTTTATGTAATTATTGACAAAGTAACAATGTATGACCATTTTAACATAAAATTAAGGTGTTGAAAATTCACAATTGTAATAGAAATGTTGTTCCAAACAGCATCAATAGTATTTTTTTTATCTTCTCAAATTGAGAAACAAGCACACAAATTTAGAATGAATGATCAAAAAAATTCTAAGTTTTTTTAGATTTGTCAATGAAAGACTTGACAATCTTCTATTGGTTTAGTGGATGAGGGAAGACGGAAGTGCTATGTATAAGAAAAATTGAGGCCTAGATGCTAGATATTTACTTTTTGAAAAATGGATTTTTTTTTTATTATGTCGTTATTTGCAATTTTAATTTTAGTGAATAAGTAAAAAAATATTATATTTCTTCTATACTATATAAAAGTTGAGGCTATAAGCCATTGAAGGTGTCCACATAAGATGTAAACAACCAATCATATTATGACAAATCTTTTTTTTTAATTTCTTATTTAAAAAATGTTAATATTACCAAAATTGTATTATTATTATATAAATATAAATAAATATCAAATATGGTACTACAAAAATAAAAAAATTATATATAAGTTAACTTAATATACAACATATTTTCAAAAATACTAACAAAGATAATAATTAACTTCAAAATACAAATTTTCAAAAAAAAATATAACTATAAATTTAAAACACGTGATTTTCAAAATTTAGGTTATATATTATTGAAAATATTCACAAATAACATATACTATATACAAGTTGATGATATAAATCATTGAAAGTGTCCACATATTATTTCAAATCACAAAAAATTATAACTATAAATTTAAAACACGTGATTTTCAAAATTGAGGTCATATATTATTGAAAATATTCACAAATAACATATACTATATACAAGTTGATGATATAAATCATTGAAAGTGTTCACATATTATTTCAAATCACAAAAAATTATAACTATAAATTTAAAACACATGATTTCAAAATTTACGTTATATAGTATTAAAATATTCACAAATAACATATACTATATACAAGTTGATAATATAAATCATTGAAAGCATCCACATATTATTTCAAGTCACAAATAAAAGTATACTAGTCTATACTATATAAAAGTTGAGGCTATAAGCCATTGAAGGTGTACACATAGGATGTTAAACAAAGAATCATATTATGACAAATTATTTTTTAAAATTTCTTATTTTTAAAAATTTCAATATTACCAAAATTGTATTATTTCATTTTAAATAGAAATAAATATCAAATATGGTAAACTTACAAAAATAAAAACATTATATATAAGTTAACTGAATACATAAAATATTTTTGAAAATACTAAAAAAAAATAATTAATTTCAAAATAAAAAATTTCAAACAATAAAACTATATAAATTTAAAACATGTGATTTTCAAAATTTAGGTTATATTTATTGAAAATATTCACAAATAACATATACTATATACAATTTGATGCTATAAATCATTGAAAGTGTTCACATATTATTTCAAGTCACAAATAAAAGTATATTAATCACCTTTTTATTTATTTATTTTGAAAATTTTGAAGATCTTCAAAAATTATCTATTTCAAAATAGAAATCAATATTATATTTAGTAAACCAAATAGAAATATCACCAATTGAGTCAGTTTGATATATAAACTAAACTTCTAGAATATTAATATAAATTTAAATAACAAAAAAGTTTTTTTAAAGAATACAAGGATTTCAAAAAATAAAGACACTACGAACCTAAAAACATATATTTTAAAAATGAGAATTTATATTATTTAAAGTGTCTAGAGAGAACTTAAAAGAGAGAAATATCATAGGATAACATTACAAATATTTTGTCAAAAAATAACATTTGAGGAGAAAAATAATCAAAATAAGTTTTATTAAAGGGTGTAAATATAAATTTATACTCTTAGGGTTAAGTAATCTAGATTTAGAGTTTAGAGTTATGAGTTGTGGTTTTGGAGGTGCAGTTTAAAATTTTAAAAAATAAAAATTTTAAAATAGATATTTGAGATAATTGCTCATTTACAAGTAACATTAATAATATATCAGCTGAGCATCCAAATTTGATATTTTAAATATACACTTAAGCAAATTATTTCAATCAAAATAAAATGAAAATCAAATAAGGTATAAAAAGAAAATGTTTTTTTTATGAAAATAGATAACTTAATATATAAAATGAATATTTGAAAACTAAACATAACATTAAGTTATATTCTTTCAAAAGTTGTCCACATATTTAACCATATAAAATAAGTTCTATTTTAAAAATTATTTTGATTATTTTTCTCCTCAAATGTTATTTTTGACAAAAAAAATTAGTGCTATCCTAAGGTATTTCCCTTTGTAAGTTCTCTCTACACACTTTAAATAATTTAAATCCTCATTTTTAAAATATAAGTATGTTTTTAGGTTCATAGTATCTTTATTGTTTGAAATTCTTGTATTCTTTAAAAATATTATTTTGTTAGTTAAATTTATGTTAATATTCTATAGGTGTAGTTTATATATCAAACTGACTGAGTTGATGGTATTTTTATTTGTTTACTAAATTTAATATTGATTTCTATTTTGAAAGAGATAATTTTTGAATATCTTCAAATTTTTAAAAATAATAAATGAAAATGTGATTAGTATGCTTTTATTTGTGACTTGAAATAATATGTGGACACTTTTAATGATTTATAACATCAACTTGTATATAGTATATGTTATTTGTAAATATTTTTAATAATATATAACCTAAATTTTTAAAATCACGTGTTTTAAATTTATATAGTTATAATTGTTTGAAAATTTGTATTTTGAAATTAATTACTTTTGTTGGTATTTTCAAAAATCTGTTATATATTAAGTTAACTTATTTATAATGTTTTTATTTTTTTAAGTTTTCCATATTTGATATTTAATTCTATTTATACTTAAATAATATAATTTTGGTAATATTGAAATTTTTAGAAATAAAAAAAAATGATTTCTCACTAATATGATTGCTTGTTTAACATCCTATCTGGACACCTTCAATGGCTTATAGTCTCAACTTTTATATAGTACATAGACACTTTTAATGATTTATAGCATCAACTTGTATATAATATATGTTATTTGTGAATATTTTCAATAATATATAACCTAAATTTTGAAAATCACGTGTTTTAAATTTATATAGTTATAATTGTTTGAAAATTTGTATTTTGAAATTAATTATTATTTTTGTTGGTATTTTCAAAAATCTGTTATATATTAAGTTAACTTATTTATAATGTTTTTAATTTTGTAAGTTTCCCATATTTGATATTTAATTCTATTTATACTTAAATAATATAATTTTGGTAATATTGACATTTTTAGAAATAAAAAAATAAAAAAATGATTTCTCATAATATGATTGCTTTTTTAACATCCTATCTAGACACCTTCAATGGCTTATAGCCTCAACTTTTATATAGTACATAGACACTTTTAATGATTTATAGCATCAACTTGTATATAGTATATGTTATTTGTGAATATTTTCAATAATATATAACCTAAATTTTGAAAATCATGTGTTTTAAATTTATATAGTTATAATTGTTTGAAAATTTTTTATTTTGATATTAATTATTATTTTTGTTGGTATTTTTGAAAATCTGTTATATATTAAGTTAACTTATTTATAATGTTTTTATTTTTGTAAGTTTACCATATTTGATATTTATTTCTATTTATACTTAAATAATACAATTTTGGTAATATTGACATTTTTAGAAATAAAAAAATAAAAAAAATGATTTCTCATAATATGATTGTTTGTTTAACATCCTATCTGGACACCTTCAATGGCTTATAACCTCAACTTTTATATAGTACATAGACACTTTTAATGATTTATAGCATCAACTTGTATATAATATATGTTATTTGTGAATATTTTCAATAAAATATAACCTAAATTTTGAGAAACTTTAGCTATTTGAGATAATTGCTCATTTACAAGTAACATTAATAATATACCAGATGAACATCCAAATTTGATATTTTAAGTATACATTTAAGCAAATTATTTCAATCAAAATAAAATGAAAATCAAATAAGATATAAAAACAAAATGTTTTTTATGAACATAGATAACTTAATATATAAAATGAATATTTCAAAACTAAACATAAGATTTTAACTAACAAAAAGAACATTTTTTTTTGTAAAAGAAAATCATGGTTGTTTGTTTTAAAAAAACTTTTATAATCATGTATGTAAAATAAAACCAGTGTAAAAATATAAATTAATATATATAAAAATTTCTTAAAATTTAGCTTGATATTATACCAACTTATAGAAAAATTTAAATCAAAAATTTAGCAAGAAATATTTTATCCATAGTCTTTCTAACGATTTTTTCTATTTTCTTTTAAAAATATTGACATATAATTTAAAATATCAACATCATCGTAGTTTAATATTTTAAAAAAAACTTAAATTTCTAAAAATCATCTATCAGAATAAAATTTAAAATATCTAATATAAACAAAAAATAGTACAAATGAACTAATTTGGTATATATGTTAACTCTTTCAAAATTAATGTCTAAAATATTAAAAAATGTATATCATACAGTATGCCAAAGCATACAAATTTCATATACATCAAAATAAAAGATATTTAATTTAAAAATATTTAAAGTAATCAAATAACTTAAAAAAGTAAACTGAAATTTAGTATTTAAATTTTTCTTATTTATATTATTATACCGGCTATTAAAAGTCATCAAATTTATATTACGTTGCACAATTTTCTTGAAAAATGATGTTTGATTTTAATTCATTTTATTAAACCATTCTTGGTTTAAAATAACTTTTATTAAAAATGATAGTAAAAATAATTCACTTACATAAGAAACGTTGTTAATTATGTTGTTTATTTATGGGTTTTTCAACTACCTTTTATCATTCAAATGCGTTGACTTACATCAACAATTAAAATTTTAATAACAATACTATATTATGTGTTCACATAATTTTTTTAGAAAATTATAATCCACTTCTTCATTAAACCAATTAGATAGTTTTTTTTTTGAAAAAAAATCTAAAAATTTTGTAATCTACAAAAAAAATCATTAAGAATAAAATAAAGTACAAGGTGACTCTTTATACATTTTAATGTAAGTCACCAATAAAATGATATGATCCATGTTTATTAAAAATAATTACAGCAATCAACATAACGTATAAAATTCAAAATGAACTCATACGAGTTTTATCAAAGAAATATATTTGAAAAAAATGTTAATAAAATATATGAAAACTTAAAAAATCTAAAGAAGTTCACCAAATAAATTACTTAAATGTTATTAATAGTAATATTAGAATATAGTTTCAGCGATAATAAATATTCATTATACTTTAATCAACTGAATAATATATTATTTAACAGTATTAATCAGTAAAATATAAACACCGCAATTTGAAAAATTTCTAAAAATTAGAAAAAGATACAGGTGAACTAATAAATCATCATAGTCCTCACATTAATTTATACTACAATTATATCATTTAAAAGATATACAGACATATATATAAATATATATATATATATAATATTATAGATCTCCTATATTCTTACTTAATAAAAATATTACTTAACGGTGTTTAAAAATTTATATATTTATTCTCCATTTTCTTATATCTAAAAAAATGTTTAATATTGTTTAAATTTATCAAAATATTTATTATGATTAAAACCTAAATCTAAACATTATACATATATGCATTTAAGAGAATTAAATTGAAGCATTTTCAATACATATAAGCACACAATAACTATTTAATAATTATACTTTTATTATAAAAAAATGGTAAATATAAAGCAAAGTTAGAGAGTGTACATATGAAATAATATTTTATGTCATTGAACTAGAAAGATATATAAAAAATTAAGATAAAAATGTTAATAACAGTATAGTAGTATTTAATAGGCATCAAAAATGATATTATTTTAAGGGAGAATTGCCAAGTGTGACTCAAACTTGGAGTCAAACCCAAAAGAATACCCAAACTTGGGTCAAAGGCAAAAGTAACTTAAAAGGCTATTGAAATTACAACTATCCCCTTGTGAACAAACAAAAAACAAAATTTTTTTTACGTTTCTAACCCTCGCAAGTCGTCTGTTCAGACGACTTAACTGAAAGTCGTCTGGACAGTTATTCTTAAACATAATTTAAAAATTTTGTAAAAAATATTTTGATAAGTGAAAAATGGGAATTATGTAATTAACATATGTCTTAAGAGATATAAATTAAGATATAACAAATTTCAATTGTTTTCAGCATAGATGAGTGAAAGTAGTGAGTCATGATATTCTTTAGTTTATGTTTCATCAACATATGTTGTAGTATTGTATGTGTTCTTAGGGTTAGATTTTGGAAAACATTAAAATCGTTTTTGAAAAATTTAAAAATTACCTAAGCGTGTTCATTTCTGTGTATAGTAAATACTATTGAAGTATAATTTGATTTTATAACGTGGTTAGTTAGTTAATTTAGTCATTTTAGTTTAGGGTTTCATTTTAGGGTCTGGGACGACTTAAAATTTAGTCGTCTGTAAACGGACGACTAAAAATTAAGTCGTCTGATGTACATTATCCGCCAGACGACTTATTTGTAAGTCGTCTAAACCGGACAAAACCTTAAATTTTACCACTGTACTTTTAAAGTTAACCGGATTATTTACCCAATATATAAGGTGATTTTTTTTTTGTTAATTTTTCACAAAATTCAGAAACCCTAACAGTTCTCTCTCAAAGGCGATATCAAAGGCGATTTCGAATTCCCACTATTTCCGAACAAACCATCGTTCTCAACGTCGGCTATCTATCTCACTTCATTCTCATCCGTTCTC
>CAJHQQ010004896.1:0-22558 GCA_905132885.1 Moricandia moricandioides | reverse complement strand
TCAAACAAGGCAAACTGGAATCACTTCGTTAAAAGTGGGATAACTTCTTCATCATAAGTCCAATGATATTGATTCCACTTCAGGATGATTCTAAACTGATTTATGAGTCCCGACCAAGTTTCTTTCATCGTGATTCATTGTGGTTGTATTTGTATCAAGAAGAAATTGCCAAATCTCCAAACAGAACAAACTGGAATCACTTCGGTTAAAAGTAGGATAACTTCTTCATCATAACTCCAATGATACTGATTCAACTTCAGGGTGATTCTAAACTGATTAATGAGTCCAAATCAAGCTTCTTACATCGTGATTTTTTCTGGTTTTATTAGTATCAAGAATAAATTCCCAAATCTCCAAACATGGCAAACTAGAATCACTTCGGTTAAAAGTGGGATAACTTCTTCATCATAAGTCCAATGATATTGATTAAACTTCAGGATGATACTAAACTGATTTATGAGCCCAGATCAAGTTTCTTACATCGTGATTG
This sequence comes from Moricandia moricandioides, assembly GCA_905132885.1. Classification (NCBI taxonomy): domain Eukaryota; kingdom Viridiplantae; phylum Streptophyta; class Magnoliopsida; order Brassicales; family Brassicaceae; genus Moricandia; species Moricandia moricandioides. The sequence continues at coordinate 22,068 of CAJHQQ010004896.1, read as the reverse complement.
ATTCTGGTTTTATTAGTATCAAGAAGAAATTACCAAATCTCCAAACAGGGCAAACTGGAATCACTTCGGTTAAAAGTGGGATAACTTCTTCATCATAACTCCAATGATATTGATTCAACTTCAGGGTGATTCTACACTGATTAATGAGTCCAAATCAAGCTTCTTACATCGTGATTCATTTTTGTTTTATTAGTATCAAGAATAAATTCCCAAATCTCCAAACAGGGCAAACTGGAATCACTTCGGTTAAAAGTGGGATAACCTCTTCATCATAAGTCCAATGATATTGATTCAACTTTAGGATGATTCTAAGCTGATTTATGAGTCCAGATCAAGTTTGTTACATCGTGATTCATTCTGGTTTTATTTGTATCAAGAAAAAAATGCCAAATCTCCAAACATGGCAAACTGGAATCACTTCGGTTAAAATTGGGATAACTTCTTCATCATAACTTCAATGATATTGACTCAACTTCAGGGTGATTCTACACTGATTAATGAGTCCAAATCAAGCTTCTTACATCGTGATTCATTCTGGTTTTATTAGTATCAAGAATAAATTCTCAAATCTCCAATGATATTGATTCAACTTCAGGATGATTCTACACTTATTTATGAGTCCAAATCAAGCTTCTCACATCGTGATTCATTCTGGTTTTATTTGTATCAAGAAGAAATTGCAAAATCTCCAAACAGGACAAACTGGAATCACTTCGGTTAAAATTGGGATAACTTCTTCATCATAACTCCAATGATATTGATTCAACTTCAGGGTGATTGTACACTGATTAATGAGTCCAAATCAAGCTTCTTACATCGTGATTCATTCTGGTTTTATTAGTATCAAGAATAAATTCCCAAATCTCCAAACAGGGCAAACTAGAATCACTTCGGTTAAAAGTGGGATAACTTCTTCATCATAACTTCTATGATCTTGAGTCAACTTCAGGGTGATTCGACACTGATTTATGAGTCCAAATCAAGCTTCTTACATCGTGATTCATTCTGGTTTTATTAGTATCAAGAAGAAATTGCCAAATCTCCAAACAGGGCAAACTGGAATCACTTCGGTTAAAAGTGGGATAACTTCTTCATCATAAGTCCAATGATATTGATTCAACTTCAGGGTGATTCTACACTGATTAATGAGTCCAAATCAAGCTTCTTACATCGTGATTCATTCTGGTTTTATTAGTATCAAGAATAAATTCCCAAATCTCCAAACAGGACAAACTGGAATCACTTCGGTTAAAAGTGGGATAACTTCTTCATCATAAGTCCAATGATATTGATTCCACTTCAGGATGATTCTAAACTGATTTATGAGTCCAGACCAAGTTTCTTTCATCGTGATTCATTGTGGTTTTATTTGTATCAAGAAGAAATTGCCAAATCTCCAAAGAGGACAAACTGGAATCACTTCGGTTAAAAGTGGGATAACTTCTTCATCATAACTCCAATGATACTGATTCAACTTCAGGGTGATTCTACACTGATTAATAAGTCCAAATCAAGCTTCTTACATCGTGATTCTTTCTGGTTTTATTAGTATCAAGAATAAATTCCCAAATCTCCAAACAGGGCAAACTCGAATCACTTTGGTTAAAAGTGGGATAACTTCTTCATCATAACTCCTATGATCTTGAGTCAACTTCAGGGTGATTCGACACTGATTTATGAGTCCATATCAAGCTTCTTACATCGTGATTAATTCTGGTTTTATTAGTATCAAGAAGAAACTGCCAAATATCCAAACAGGGCAAACTGGAATCATTTCGGTTAAAAGTGGGATAACTTCTTCATCATAACTCCAATGATATTGATTCAACTTCAGGGTGATTCTACACTTATTAATGAGTCCAAATCAAGCTTCTTACATCGTGATTCATTCTGGTTTTATTAGTATCAAGAATAAATTCCCAAATCTCCAAACAGGGCAAACTGGAATCACTTCGGTTAAAAGTGGGATAACTTCTTCATCATAACTCCAATGATATTGATTCAACTTCAGGGTGATTCTACACTGATTAATAAGTCCAAATCAAGCTTCTTACAACGTGATTCATTCTGGTTTTATTAGTATCAAGAATAAATTCCCAAATCTCCAAACAGGACAAACTGGAATCACTTCGGTTAAAAGTGGGATAACTTCTTCATCATAAGTCCAATGATATTGATTCAACTTCAGGATGATAATGAGTCCAAATAAAGCTTCTTACATCGTGATTCATTCTGGTTTTATTAGTATCAAGAATAAATTCCCAAATCTCCAAACAGGACAAACTGGAATCACTTCGGTTAAAAGTGGGATAACTTCTTCATCATAAGTCCAATGATATTGATTCCACTTCAGGATGATTCTAAACTGATTTATGAGTCCAGAAAAAGTTTCTTTTATCGTGATTCATTGTGGTTTTATTTGTATCAAGAAGAAATTGCCAAATCTCCAAACAGGACAAACTGGAATCACTTCGGTTAAAAGTGGGATAACTTCTTCATCATAAGTCCAATGATATTGATTCAACTTCAGGATTATTCTACACTGATTAATGAGTCCAAATCAAGCTTCTTATATCGTGATTCATTTTGGTTTTATTAGTATCAAGAATAAATTCCCAAATATCCAAACAGGCCAAACTGGAATCACTTCGGTTAAAAGTGGGATAACTTCTTCATCATAACTCCTATGATCTTGAGTCAACTTCAGGGTGATTCGACACTGATTTATGAGTCCAAATCAAGCTTCTTACATCGTGATTCATTATGGTTTTATTAGTATCAAGAAAAAAATTGCCAAATCTCCAAACATGGCAAACTGGAATCACTTCGGTTAAAAGTGGGATAACCTCTTCATCATAAGTCCAATGATATTGATTCAACTTCAGGATGATTCTAAACTATTTATGAGTCATGATCAAGTTTCTTACATCGTGATTCATTCTGGTTTTATTTGTATCAAGAAGAAATTGCCAAATCTCCAAACAGGGTAAACTGGAATCACTACGGTTAAAAGTGGGATAACTTCTTCATCATAAGTCCAATGATATTGATTCAACTTCAGGATGATTCTACACTGATTTATGAGTTCAAATCAATCTTCTCACATCGTGATTCATTCTGGTTTTATTTGTATCAAGAAGAAATTGCAAAATCTCCAAACAGGGCAAACTGGAATCACTTCGGTTAAAAGTGGGATAACTTCTTCATCATAACTCCAATGATATTGATTCAACTTCAGGGTGATTCTAAACTGATTAATGAGTCTAAATCAAGCTTCTTACATCCTGATTCCTTCTGGTTTTATTAGTATCAAGAATAAATTCCCAAATCTCCAAACAGGGCAAACTAGAATCACTTCGGTTAAAAGTGGGATAACTTCTTCATCATATGTCCAATGATATTGATTCAACGTCAGGATGATACTAAACTGATTTATGAGCCCAGATCAAGTTTCTTACATCGTGATTCATTCTGGTTTTATTAGTATCAAGAAGAAATTGCCAAATCTCCAAACATGGCAAACTGGAATCACTTCGGTTAAAAGTGGGATAACTTCTTCATCATAACTCCAATGATACTGATTCAACTTCAGGGTGATTCTACACTGATTAATAAGTCCAAATCAAGCTTCTTACATCGTGATTCTTTCTGGTTTTATTAGTATCAAGAATAAATTCCCAAATCTCTAAACAGGGCAAACTCGAATCACTTTGGTTAAAAGTGGGATAACTTCTTCATCATAACTCCTATGATCTTGAGTCAACTTCAGGGTGATTCGACACTGATTTATGAGTCCATATCAAGCTTCTTACATCGTGATTAATTCTGGTTTTATTAGTATCAAGAAGAAACTGCCAAATATCCAAACAGGGCAAACTGGAATCATTTCGGTTAAAAGTGGGATAACTTCTTCATCATAACTCCAATGATATTGATTCAACTTCAGGGTGATTCTACACTTATTAATGAGTCCAAATCAAGCTTCTTACATCGTGATTCATTCTGGTTTTATTAGTATCAAGAATAAATTCCCAAATCTCCAAACAGGGCAAACTGGAATCACTTCGGTTAAAAGTGGGATAACTTCTTCATCATAACTCCAATGATATTGATTCAACTTCAGGGTGATTCTACACTGATTAATAAGTCCAAATCAAGCTTCTTACAACGTGATTCATTCTGGTTTTATTAGTATCAAGAATAAATTCCCAAATCTCCAAACAGGACAAACTGGAATCACTTCGGTTAAAAGTGGGATAACTTCTTCATCATAAGTCCAATGATATTGATTCAACTTCAGGATGATAATGAGTCCAAATAAAGCTTCTTACATCGTGATTCATTCTGGTTTTATTAGTATCAAGAATAAATTCCCAAATCTCCAAACAGGACAAACTGGAATCACTTCGGTTAAAAGTGGGATAACTTCTTCATCATAAGTCCAATGATATTGATTCCACTTCAGGATGATTTTAAACTTATTTATGAGTCCAGAAAAAGTTTCTTTTATCGTGATTCATTGTGGTTTTATTTGTATCAAGAAGAAATTGCCAAATCTCCAAACAGGACAAACTGGAATCACTTCGGTTAAAAGTGGGATAACTTCTTCATCATAAGTCCAATGATATTGATTCAACTTCAGGATTATTCTACACTGATTAATGAGTCCAAATCAAGCTTCTTATATCGTGATTCATTTTGGTTTTATTAGTATCAAGAATAAATTCCCAAATATCCAAACAGGCCAAACTGGAATCACTTCGGTTAAAAGTGGGATAACTTCTTCATCATAACTCCTATGATCTTGAGTCAACTTCAGGGTGATTCGACACTGATTTATGAGTCCAAATCAAGCTTCTTACATCGTGATTCATTATGGTTTTATTAGTATCAAGAAGAAAATTGCCAAATCTCCAAACATGGCAAACTGGAATCACTTCGGTTAAAAGTGGGATAACCTCTTCATCATAAGTCCAATGATATTGATTCAACTTCAGGATGATTCTAAACTATTTATGAGTCATGATCAAGTTTCTTACATCGTGATTCATTCTGGTTTTATTTGTATCAAGAAGAAATTGCCAAATCTCCAAACAGGGTAAACTGGAATCACTACGGTTAAAAGTGGGATAACTTCTTCATCATAAGTCCAATGATATTGATTCAACTTCAGGATGATTCTACACTGATTTATGAATTCAAATCAATCTTCTCACATCGTGATTCATTCTGGTTTTATTTGTATCAAGAAGAAATTGCAAAATCTCCAAACAGGGCAAACTGGAATCACTTCGGTTAAAAGTGGGATAACTTCTTCATCATAACTCCAATGATATTGATTCAACTTCAGGGTGATTCTAAACTGATTAATGAGTCTAAATCAAGCTTCTTACATCCTGATTCCTTCTGGTTTTATTAGTATCAAGAATAAATTCCCAAATCTCCAAACAGGGCAAACTAGAATCACTTCGGTTAAAAGTGGGATAACTTCTTCATCATATGTCCAATGATATTGATTCAACGTCAGGATGATACTAAACTGATTTATGAGCCCAGATCAAGTTTCTTACATCGTGATTCATTCTGGTTTTATTAGTATCAAGAAGAAATTGCCAAATCTCCAAACATGGCAAACTGGAATCACTTCGGTTAAAAGTGGGATAACTTCTTCATCATAACTCCAACGATACTGATTCAACTTCAGGGTGATTCTACACTGATTAATAAGTCCAAATCAAGCTTCTTACATCGTGATTCTTTCTGGTTTTATTAGTATCAAGAATAAATTCCCAAATCTCTAAACAGGGCAAACTCGAATCACTTTGGTTAAAAGTGGGATAACTTCTTCATCATAACTCCTATGATCTTGAGTCAACTTCAGGGTGATTCGACACTGATTTATGAGTCCATATCAAGCTTCTTACATCGTGATTAATTCTGGTTTTATTAGTATCAAGAAGAAACTGCCAAATATCCAAACAGGGCAAACTGGAATCATTTCGGTTAAAAGTGGGATAACTTCTTCATCATAACTCCAATGATATTGATTCAACTTCAGGGTGATTCTACACTTATTAATGAGTCCAAATCAAGCTTCTTACATCGTGATTCATTCTGGTTTTATTAGTATCAAGAATAAATTCCCAAATCTCCAAACAGGGCAAACTGGAATCACTTCGGTTAAAAGTGGGATAACTTCTTCATCATAACTCCAATGATATTGATTCAACTTCAGGGTGATTCTACACTGATTAATAAGTCCAAATCAAGCTTCTTACAACGTGATTCATTCTGGTTTTATTAGTATCAAGAATAAATTCCCAAATCTCCAAACAGGACAAACTGGAATCACTTCGGTTAAAAGTGGGATAACTTCTTCATCATAAGTCCAATGATATTGATTCAACTTCAGGATGATAATGAGTCCAAATAAAGCTTCTTACATCGTGATTCATTCTGGTTTTATTAGTATCAAGAATAAATTCCCAAATCTCCAAACAGGACAAACTGGAATCACTTCGGTTAAAAGTGGGATAACTTCTTCATCATAAGTCCAATGATATTGATTCCACTTCAGGATGATTCTAAACTGATTTATGAGTCCAGAACAATTTTCTTTTATCGTGATTCATTGTGGTTTTATTTGTATCAAGAAGAAATTGCCAAATCTCCAAACAGGACAAACTGGAATCACTTCGGTTAAAAGTGGGATAACTTCTTCATCATAAGTCCAATGATATTGATTCAACTTCAGGATTATTCTACACTGATTAATGAGTCCAAATCAAGCTTCTTATATCGTGATTCATTTTGGTTTTATTAGTATCAAGAATAAATTCCCAAATATCCAAACAGGCCAAACTGGAATCACTTCGGTTAAAAGTGGGATAACTTCTTCATCATAACTCCTATGATCTTGAGTCAACTTCAGGGTGATTCGACACTGATTTATGAGTCCAAATCAAGCTTCTTACATCGTGATTCATTCGGGTTTTATTAGTATCAAGAAAAAATTGCCAAATCTCCAAACATGGCAAACTCGAATCACTACCGTTAAAAGTGGGATAACTTCTTCATCATAAGTCCAATGATATTGATTCAACTTCAGGATGATTCTACACTGATTTATGAGTCCAAATCAAGCTTCTCACATCGTGATTCATTTTGGTTTTATTTGTATCAAGAAGAAATTGCCAAATCTCCAAACAGGGTAAACTGGAATCACTACCGTTAAAAGTGGGATAACTTCTTCATCATATGTCCAATGATATTGATTCAACTTCAGGATGATTCTACACTGATTTATGAGTCCAAATCAAGCTTCTCACATCGTGATTCATTCTGGTTTTATTTGTATCAAGAAGAAATTGCAAAATCTCCAAACAGGGCAAACTGAAATCACTTCGGTTAAAATTGGGATAACTTCTTCATCATAACTCCAATGATATTGATTCAACTTCAGGGTGATTTTACACTGATTAATGAGTCCAAATCAAGCTTCTTACATCGTGATTCATTCTGCTTTTATTAGTATCAAGAATAAATTCCCAAATCTCCAAACAGGGCAAGCTGGAATCACTTCGGTTAAAAGTGGGATAACTTCTTCATCATAACTTCTATGATCTTGAGTCAACTTCAGGGTGATTCGACACTGATTTATGAGTCCAAATCAAGCTTCTTACATCGTGATTCATTCTGTTTTTATTAGTATCAAGAAGAAATTGCCAATCTCCAAACAGGGCAAACTGGAATCATTTTGGTTAAAAGTGGGATAACTTCTTCATCATAACTCCAATGATATTGATTCAACTTCAGGGTGATTCTACACTGATTAATGAGTCCAAATCAAGCTTCTTACATCGTGATTCTTTCTGGTTTTATTAATATCAAGAATAAATTCCCAAATCTCCAAACATGGCAAACTGGAATCACTTCGGTTAAAAGTGGGATAACTTCTTCATCATAAGTCCAATGATATTGATTCCACTTCAGGATGATTCTAAACTGACTTATGATTCCAGACCAAGTTTCTTTCATCGTGATTCATTGTGGTTTTATTTGTATCAAGAAGAAATTGCCAAATCTCCAAAGAGGACAAATTGGAATCACTTCGGTTAAAAGTGGTATAACTTCTTCATCATAACTCCAATGATACTGATTCAACTTCAGGGTGATTCTACACTGATTAATAAGTCCAAATCTATCTTCTTACATCGTGATTCATTCTGGTTTTATTAGTATCAAGAAAAAATTCCCAAATCTCCAAACAGGACAAACTGGAATCACTTCGGTTAAAAATGGGATAACTTCTTCATCATAACTCCTATGATCTTGAGTCAACTTCAGGGTGATTCGACACTGATTTATGAGTCCATATCAAGCTTCTTACATCATGATTAATTCTGTTTTTATTAGTATCAAGAAGAAATTACCAAATCTCCAAACAGGGCAAACTGGAATCATTTCGGTTAATAGTGGGATAACTTCTTCATCATAACTCCAATGATATTGATTCAACTTCAGGGTGATTCTACACTTATTAATGAGTCTAAATCAAGCTTCTTACATCGTGATTCATTCTGGTTTTATAAGTATCAAGAATAAATTCCCAAATCTCCAAACAGGGCAAACTGGAATCACTTCGGTTAAAAGTGGGATAACTTCTTGATCAGGCAGATGCAATGATCAAGAATGATACTTGGGATGAAAGTAGACTGCCAAAGGGGAAGAAGGCTGTTTCCAGCAGATGGATATTCACCATCAAGTACCTTGCAAATGGAAAGATTGATAGGAAGAAGACCAGACTAGTTGCAAGGGGGTTTACTCAAACCTATGGAGAGGGTTACATTGATACATTTGCTCCTGTTGCCAAGCTTCATACAATCAGAATAGTGCTATCTCTTGCTGTGAATCTAGAATGGGGGCTTTGGCAAATGGATGTGAAGAATGCCTTCTTGCAAGGAGAGCTTGAAGATGAAGTCTATATGCATCCTCCTCCGGGTCTTGAGCACTTGGTTAAAGATGGGAATGTGCTAAGGCTGAAGAAGGCTATATATGGTCTCAAACAATCCCCTATAGCATGGTATACCAAGTTGAGCACAACTCTTAATGGAAGAGGATTCAAGAAGTCAGAACTAGATCACACTCTCTTCTCCTTGACCACTCCATCAGGTATTGTAGTTCTTCTTGTATATGTTGATGATATCATCATCACAGGAAGTGACAAGGATGGAATTCAATCCACCAAGGACTTCTTAAAGTCGGTTTTTGAGATTAAAGACTTGGGTGAAATGAAATACTTCCTTGGAATTGAGATATGTAGATCCAAGGAAGGCTTGTTTCTTTCACAAAGGAAATATACACTTGATCTTTTGAAAAATGCAGGTAAACTTGGAGGAAAGACAGTGAAGACACCTTTGGAAGATGGATATAAGGTGCCACGTGAGGGGGAGATTGAAGATAGCCAGCCATTTGAAGATGCAAAGCTTTATAGGAAGCTTGTTGGTAAGTTGATCTACTTAACCATTACACGTCCTGACATATGTTTTGCTGTGAATCAGGTGAGCCAACATATGTAAGGACCAAAGGAGCATCATTGGAACATGGTGAACAGGATCTTGATGTATCTAAATGGATCACCAGAACAAGGAGTGTGGATGGGGTGTAACAAGAGCACTGAAGTAGTGGTATACTGTGATGCGGATTGAGCTGGAGATAGAGCTGATAGGAAGTCAACCACTGGCTATTGCACTTTCATTGGTGGGAACCTTGTTACTTGGAAGAGCAAGAAGCAGAAGGTGGTATCATGTTCAAGTGCTGAAGCTGAGTATAGGGCCATGTTGAAGCTGACTAATGAGCTTGTGTGGATCAAAGGAATCCTGAAGCAGTTGGAGATAAACCAGTCTACACCAATGACCATGCATTGTGACAATCAAGCAGCAATCCACATTGCCTCCAACTCGGTGTTTCATGAGAGAACCAAGCACATTGAGGTTGACTGCCACAAGGTGAGGCAGATGATAGTCCAAGGAGTGATCTTACCTTGCTACACACGAAATGAAGATCAGTTGGCAGATGTTTTCACTAAGGCTCCAAGACAGAAGACACTTGAGTCCATTCATCACAGATTGGGGCTCAGTGATCTTATCAGGCTCAACTAGTTCCTCTTGTCATGGGGTCTTTACTCTTTTCCTTGCTGAGGTTTTATCCCTAAGGAGGGTTTTCTTTGGCAAGGTTTTTAATGAGGAAGATCTCATGACATCCAAGCTTGATCGGTTCCCTTGATCAAGCTTGAGGGGGATTGTTGAACCAAATAAGAAAAGGGGATACAAGTATGTGATGGAAACTGAAGAAGGTTGGAGAATGGTTTAAGGGGGAGTTGTCCGTACAAGTCCGTACAAGTGGCCGTACAAGTGACCGTACAAGGCCGTACAAGGGACCGTACACTTGAGTGTGCACCAAGGCAAGAGGAGAAACCAAGTTACCCGGGTAAGAGTGAAAAGGAGTTACCCGCGTGTGATCAACCTTTACTTACCTCACCACTCGTCCAAGTGCAATGAACCTTAGGGATAAGGTTATTCCGCGCCTGGACCGGCTGGCTAAGAGCATCTGGTCAAGATGCCAAAGGAATCACGCGTGCAAAGCTTCTCCTCCATGCATTTCAAATTAGACGCTCCCCCGGCCTTGACTCCACATGCTTAGGGTTGAAGCCTTATCTTTTAGCCGTTGATTGTTGTCCATAAACTCTCCTATATATTTGTAACCCCGGTTCATTAATGTTAAGCAAGTAATTTGAGTCTCTTTCTTTTCTTATTCTCTTTAAGTGTTCTTGAGCTCCCAAATGGGTTCTTGAACAAATCGGCTCCTATTCTCTTACTTTCTCTCTTAATCTCTTCTAATCTCTCTATTCTACTCTATTCTACCTTTGCATACTCAGATTCTACTCATTCTTTCACAAGGACTTAGACTCTCCCGGATGTATCCCTTGTCCATCAAGTCTTGCACTTGCTTTTCTAGTTCTTTGGCCTCTTCAGGATTTACTCTATAGGCTGGCCGGTTTGGTAATGGGGCCCCTGGAATGAGATCTATCTGGTGTTCTATTCCCCTAATAGGTGGCAAACCAGTGGGTATCTCTTCTTGAAATAAGTCTTGGTAATTCTCAGTTAGCTGAACTATAGCTGGGGAAAGTTCTTGCTCTTCATAACCTGTCAATACACCTTCCTTAAAGATCATTAGTAGCACATGTGTTTTGCATTCTAATGATTTTAAAACTTGTTGGGGAGTGATGTATAGATTAGTTTTACTTGCCTTGTTACCTTTGTCCATCTCCTTTTGCATGTCTAGGACTTGTTGTGGAGTTAAAGGAGCAAGGTTGTGCTTGCGGTTGTTGTGAGTGAAGCTGTAGTAGTTGCTGCGTCCATTGTGGATTGTCTCCTTGTCAAATTGCCAAGGTCTACCTAGCAAAAGATGTCCAGCTTGCATGGGGACAACATCACAAGTCACCTGATCAACATACCGGCCTATACTGAAGGGAACCACCACTTGTTCACCAATCTTCAACTCAGTTTCATCATTTAACCACTTGAGTCTATATGGCTTGGGATGCTTTGTCTTCTTGAGACCTAGCTTATCAACCAAGTACTTGCTAGCAACATTAGTGCAGGAACCACCATCAACGATCAAGCTGCATACCTTAGAATCTATAGTGCATCTGGTATGGAAAATGTTCTCCCTTTGGATGGTTTCTGGATCAAACATAGCACTTAATGCTCTCCTGGTTACAAGTATCTCTCCCTCATCTGGATAATCAGTGATCTCTTCATCAGTGACAGCCGTTTCTTCTTCAGCCTCATCTTGAGTCTCATATCCTCCATCTTCTCTGAGGATCATGACTCTCTGGTTAGGGCAGTCCCGAGCATAGTGACCTTTTCCTTTGCACTTGTAACATGTTATATCACGGTTTCTAGGTGCAGTAGTCTTCCCTTGATCATTCTTGTTGTTCTTGGAAGCCTCTGGTGCTGCATTCTTCTTGTACCGGTTTTCTACCTCGATGGACTTTCCTTTGTCACTGCTCCTTTGCGCTGGTGGAGCCCAAGTATTCTTGCTTCTACTGGTGGCTATGGTCTTCCTCTTAATATGTTGCTCTGCTTGGATATCATAATGCAACAAATCATGGAAATGCTCATAGTTTTGTCTCTCCACCTTTCTTGCAATCCGGTCTTGCAACCCATCTAGGAATTGTGCCATCAAGGTCTCCTCAGAGTCTTGCACTTCGAAACGGTTCCTGAGTGAATCAAACTCCTCATAGTATTCTTCAACCGACTTGCTTCCTTGAGTGAGTTTCCTGAACCTCTTTTGTAAGTCCCTGTAGTAGTAGCTTGGCACATACCTCTTCCTCAGTAAGGCTCTCATGTCATCCCAAAGAACAATGGGACCACGCCTAAGCCTTCTCCTTTCTGAAGTCTCTCTATCCCACCATGACAAGATAGTGTCACTAAGTTGGGCAGCAGCTAGGGAGACCTTCCTTGCCTCAGTATAGCTATAGTAATCGAAGATGTATTCCATCCTTGTCTCCCAATCAATGTAAGCATCAGGGTTAACCTTTCCAGCAAAGGTTGGTGGCGTGAGCTTCAAGTCTTTGCCTCCCTGCCAAGGATTCTCATCTTCTTGCTCATAGTCTCTACCTCGGTTCCTTCCTCTATTCCTGGCATTTCTCCTGGGTGGGGGATGGTGCTCTTCTTCTTCCAAACTAGGCATGTCACTATCAGTTCCGCCTTCTTCATGCGGGTTCCCCTGTTGTTGTTGATGCTCTCTTGCTTGGTTGTTGTTCTGGTTATTGGCATGAGCTTGTTGGTTCTGTTCCAACCGATTCATTCTCTCACTGATGGTTTGCATAGCAGCTAGGAGTTGGGCTATGGTTGCGGCATCAGTTGAGGAGGAGTTGGTGTCTCCCATTGCTTATACTGAAAGAAAACTTCAAGAACAAGTGAAAATATGGGAAATGGAAATGTCTCAAGTAATTAGTATGCGAATACAATTAAAAACAAGCAAGGATGCAACTTATTGTGATTTTTAGAGATATAGGAGAGATTAGACTGGAAACATGATGAACTTGCTCAAGAACATGAAGAACAGGAAGAGAGAGAAGGGATTTCGGGTGAGGGAGAGAGAGGCAGAGAATAGAGAAGTGAATTGTTTATTCAACTTAATTTTCTGGTCACCACAAAATGTCTTTAAATAGAGAGACAAGAAACCTAGGAAACTAATAAACAAAGGAGCTACAAGAATAAGATTAAAATAAGGCAGAACAGTCCAAATGGTCCCAACTGTCTCAGACCAGAGAGAAAGGGACATGACCTAACGTCCCACACAGTCTGTCTCCTTATCTCTACATGTGACTCTTCCGTTTTCAAATTCAAGTTGCCTTAGACAGATAAGTGGGAATTTTCGAAATGGTTCCTGATCAGCTTCCCTCTTCTCTTGTCAAGCAAGGCAAACTTATGCCCTAGGTTGTACGGATAACCTTGTGCGTCAAGTAAACTTGAACCAGAATCCCTTGTGCTTATTCTTGCAAGTAACCTTGAATCAGAATGTTCCTTGCTTCATCTCAACACTCCCCCTCAAGCTTGACCATAGGGACTGGTCAAGCTTGGAAACCATGAAGCATTCCCTCATTAAAACCTTTAGCTTAGAAAAACCACTTGGGAGAAAACTAAGCAAAGGAAAAAGAGTAGAACACCTCATGGCTAAGAGGATCAGTGAGATGGGATGTCCATGAGTCCAAGCTTTGAATGAATGAACTCACAGACCTTTGTGCTTGCTGCTTTGGTGAAGATGTCGGCCAACTGATCTTCACTTCTAGTGTAGCATGGCAGTATAAGTTGCTGCTCCACAGCTTGTCTAACCTTATGGCAATCCACCTCAATGTGTTTAGTCCTCTCATGGAATACACTGTTGGATGCTATATGAATGGCAGCCTGGTTGTCACAGTGCATGGTGATGGGAGTTGTAGTCTCAATCCCCAAGTCTCTTAGCAGGTTCCTGATCCAGGTAAGTTCACTAGTGAGCTTTCTCATTGCTCTATACTCTGCTTCAGCACTTGAGCATGATACTATCTTCTGCTTCTTGCTCTTCCAAGTGACTAAGTTGCCTCCAATAAAGGTACAATATCCTGTTGTAGAACTCTTGTCCACTCTATCACCAGCCCAATCTGCATCACAGTACCCCACGATCTTTGTGCTTCCATTGCAAGCCATCCACACACCTTAACCAGGAGCTTCTCTCAAGTATCTCAAGATCCTTTCCACCATATTCCAGTGATGAACTTTTGGTGTTTGCATATGTTGACTGACTTGGTTCACAGCAAAGCACACATCTGGTCGAGTAATGGTTAGGTATATGAGCTTGCCCACCATCCTCCTATACTTTGTAACATCTTCGAATGGAGTATCTTCATACTCCCCCTCACGCAGTACCTTGTAGCCTTCTTCCAATGGTGTCTTGGCTTGTCTCCCTCCAAGGTTTCCTGCCTCATTTAAAAGATCAAGTGTGTATTTCCTTTGGGATAGAAAGAGCCCCTCTTTAGAGCGGCATATTTCAATCCCTAAGAAGTACTTCAAGTCTCCCAAATCCTTTATGTCAAATGTAGATTTAAGAAAAGTCTTAGTTGAGAGGATACCTTCCTTGTCACTACCAGTGATGATAATGTCATCTACATAAATGAGAATGACAATAATCCCTTGCTTGCTGGTCAGTGTGAAGAGAGTGTGATCATCCTCTGATTTGAAAAATCCTCTTCCATTTAGAGTTGAGCTTAACTTATGGTACCAGGCTCTTGGAGATTGCTTCAAGCCATAGATAGCCTTCTTTAACCTTAATACATTTCCTGGTTTTACCATGCCTTCTAGACCAGGTGGTGGTCGCATGTATACCTCATCTTCTAATTCACCTTGTAGGAAAGCATTCTTGACATCCATTTGCCATAAGTCCCATTCCAAGTTGACTGCCAATGAGATCACAATCCTTATCGTGTGAAGCTTGGCTACTGGTGCAAGTCTATCAAGGTAATCTTCTCCATAGACCTGAGTAAAGCCTCTTGCAACTAGTCTTGTCTTTTTCCTTTCTGGTTTTCCATTTGCTAGGTACTTGATTGTGAAGAGTAGGCGACTTGTCACTGCTTTCTTGCCTTTGGGGAGCTCAGCTTCATACCAAGTATCATTCTTGATCATAGCATTGATCTCATCTTCAACTGAGTTTTTCCATTCTTCATCCTCCATTGCTTCTTCATAAGATCTTGGGACATATTCCTTGTCCAACTCCATAATGAAAGCTTGATGTTCTTCTGGATACTGAGCTAGAGAACAAACTGCACTAATTGGATGAGCTACTGCTTTTGCATTGAAGTACACTCTTATGTTGATCCAATTTGATGCTGGTCTCTTGATCCTTGTACTCCTTCTCAAAGGTTGTATCTGATCAGATTCTTTCTCCTCATCTAATTGGGTTTCATCTTGTGGTTGAACTTCAGTAGCTGATGGCATCTCATCTTGATCATGAGCTACTGAGTCTTCAGATTGCTGCGCTCGTTCCTCAGGCTGAGTTGTTTCATTGCCCCCCTCATGATCAGGATGAGTGACTTCAATATTTTCCTCATATTCAGTAGTATCATGAACTGGTGTCTTCTTGATTCGCTCAGGTTCTGTTGGTAAGTGGATGCCAAGATTCTCTAAAGTTACTCTCAAGTTGTTGGCTCTATCTAAGGAAGACTGAGAGAGGTCCTTGAGATCATCCCAACTCCTCTCATCATAGTGACCTCTAGACTCCACAAACTTAACATCCCTGGAGATCCGAACCTTTCTTGTCTCTGGTACATAGCACTTGTAGCCTTTTTGAGTTGGAGAGTATCCAATGAACATGGCCTTTGTGCTTTTAGCCTCTAGCTTGTTCCTCAGTTCACATGGAATCAAAACAAAACACACACACCCAAACACACGCAAATGGTCTATAAATGGTTTGGTTTTGTTGAGTACCTCATAAGGTGATATATCACTAAGCACTTTTGTAGGGATCCTGTTGATTAAGTACGAGGCAGTCTAATATGATCCTAGGATGTTGCTCTGGATCAGATGGGATAGATCCTTGCCTAAACGAATCAGAGACTCAAGTTTATCAAGGTATGTGGATCTATTGGTGACACAAAGAGATGCGGATGGACTCCTTGATACTCCTAGGATCTAGATCAGATATGACACACCAAACTAGAACCCTTAGACGCCGGATATGACTCACCAGCAAGCTCTTACACTCGACAAAGAAGAGAGAAAGAGTAGACAAAAGGTTTTTGATAAAAGACTGCTTGATTCAGAATGAGAGTTTACAAGTGTTTAAATAGAGAAACCGAGGCATATGCCTTTAGGTTTCGAGAAATAACATAACATAGAAACTATAGTCTAAAACATAACATAAGATAAATAGATAGAGTAGTCTCCTTTAGGCTTGGACCGATATTAGCACCTAGGTGATGTGTGAAGTAGCTTGTGGCCTCGTTAAAAACCTTCCTCCGGAAAACCTCTTTGGGACAAAACCAAGAGCAAGGAAAAGAGCACACACAAGTACTTGCCGAAGTACTAACTCAGCTAGATGAGGAGATAGCTTGAATGGTGATCAAGGTATCTCAGATCATCAAGCTTTGTCCAAGACCTTCTTCTTGTTTCCATACGAGTCTAAGTAATCCTCCAATGGCTACATTTAGTTTCTTAGTTCTAGAACGAGTCATGGGACCTTCTGGAATGGCTAAGACATCTTCACTAGCTGATTGATCCATGGTTGCATTCCTGGTTACATCCTCTTCCTTGTTGCACTGGTCCATGATCACATCATCCTCTCCCACTTGAAAAGGATTTGTCCTCAAATCTGGTTCATCTGCCACAAAAGGAACCAAATCAGTAACATTGAAGCTATTAGATACATCATACTTACCAAGGAGGTCCAGCCTGTATGCATTGTTGCTGATTTTCTTAATGATCTCGAATGGACCATCTATCCTTGACATCAGTTTGGATTTCCTTTCATTTGGAAATCTCTTCTTTCTAAGGTGAACCCACACTTTGTCACCTACTTCAAAGACCATCTCACGCCTGCCTTTGTTTGCTTGTTTGACATACTGCTTTGTCTTTTCCTCAATATTGTGCCTTGCTTGTTCATGGATTTGTTGCACCATCTCTGCTTTCTTCTTGCCATCAATACTAACTCTTTCACACTCAGGTAAAGGCATTAGATCCAAAGGAGAGGTGGGATGGAACCCATAAACAATTTCAAAAGGGGAGAACTTAGAAGCAGAATGCACTGAATGGTTATATGCAAATTCACAATGAGGCAAATAGTCTTCCCATGATTTCAAGTTCTTTTTCATGAATGCACGCAAGAGAGTTCTTAATGTCCTATTGACTACCTCAGTTTGCCCATCAGTTTACGGATGACAAGTAGTGGAGAACAACAATTTAATGCCTAGTTTAGACCAAAGGGTCTTCCAGAAGTAACTCAAGAACTTAGCATCTCTATCTGATACAATAGTTCTAGGCATGCCATGCAAACGTACTATCTCCTTAAAGAACAAGTTAGCAACATGTAATGCATCATCAGTCTTGTGACAAGCTATGAAATGTGCCATCTTAGAAAATCTATCTACCACAACAAAGATAGAATCCTTTCCAGTTCTAGTTCTAGGCAGTCCTACAATGAAGTCCATAGAGATATCATTCCACGGATGTTAAGGAATGGGTAAGGGAGTGTACAAACCATGGGACTGGACCTTAGAATTAGCTTGCTTGCACGTTGTACACCTTCCACAGACTCTCTCAACATCTCTTTTCATGTGTGGCCAAAAGAAGTGATCCTGCAAGACCTTAAGAGTTTTGGCAATTCCAAAATGTCCCATTAGACTTCCTCCATGGGATTCCCTGACAAACAAGTCTCTCAAAGAACAATTAGGTACACAAAGGCGATTATCATAGAATAAGAATCCATCATGCCTAAAGTAATGACCCGTAGCAAGTTTCTCACAAGATTTATAAACGTCTTTGAAGTCAGGATCATCCTCATACATACCTTTGATTTGTTCAAAACCTAGTAGCTTGGCATCTAGAGTGGTCAAGAGAACATACCTTCGGGATAGTGCATCAGCAACTATGTTTTCTTTACCTTGTTTGTATTTGATGACATAGGGAAATGTCTCAATAAACTCAACCCATCTTGCGTGTCTCTTGCTAAGCTTACATCGGTTAAAAGTGGGATAACTTCTTCATCATAACTCCAATGATATTGATTCAACTTCAGGGTGATTCTACACTGATTAATGAGTCCAAATCAAGCTTCTTACATCGTTATTCATTCTGGGATTCACTAGTATCAAGATTAAATTCCCAAATCTCCAAACAGGGCAAACTGGAATCACTTCGGTTAAAAGTAGGATAACTTCTTTATCATAACTCCAATGATCTTGAGTCAACTTCAGGGTGATTCGACACATATTTATTAGTCCAAATCAAGATTCTTACATCGTGATTCATTATGGTTTTATTAGTATCAAGAAGAAATTGCCAAATCTCCAAACAGGGCAAACTGGAATCACTTCGGTTAAAAGTGGGATAACTTCTTCATCATAACTCCAATGATATTGATTCAACTTCAGGGTGATTCTACACTGATTAATGAGTCCAAATCAAGCTTCTTACATCGTGATCCATTCTGGTTTTATTAGTATCAAGAATA
Organism: Moricandia moricandioides; assembly: GCA_905132885.1. NCBI lineage: Eukaryota > Viridiplantae > Streptophyta > Magnoliopsida > Brassicales > Brassicaceae > Moricandia > Moricandia moricandioides. The sequence continues at coordinate 3,300 of CAJHQQ010004896.1, read as the reverse complement.
AATTCCCAAATCTCCAAACAGAGCAAACTGGAATCACTTCGGTTAAAAGTGGGATAACTTCTTCATCATAAGTCCAATGATATTGATTCAACTTCAGGATGATTCTAAACTGATTTATGAGTCCAGATCAAGATTCTTACATCTTGATTCATTCTGGTTTTGTTAGTATCAAGAATAAATTGCCAACTCTCCAAACAGGGCAAACTGGAATCACTTCGGTTAAAAGTGGGATAACTTCTTCATCATAACTCCTATGATCTTGAGTCAACTTCAGGGTGATTCGACACTGATTTATGAGTCCAATTCAAGCTTCTTACATCGTGATTCATTCTGGTTTTATTTGTATCAAGAAGAAATTGCCAAATCTCCAAACATGGCAAACTGGAATCACTTCGGTTAAAATTGGGATAACTTCTTCATCATAACACCTATGATCTAGAGTCAACTTCAGGGTGATTCGACACTGATTTATGAGTCCATATCAAGCTTCTTACATCGTGATTCATTCTGGTTTTATTAGTATCAAGAAGAAATTGCCAAATCTCCAAACAAGGCAAACTGGAATCATTTTGGTTAAAAGTGGGATAACTTCTTCATCATAACTCCAATGATATTGATTCAACTTCAGGGTGATTCTACACTAATTAATGAGTCCAAATCAAGCTTCTTACATCATGATTCATTCTGGTTTTATTAGTATCAAGAATAAATTCCCAAATCTCCAAACAGGGCAAACTGGAATCACTTCGGTTAAAAGTGGGATAACTTCTACATCATAAGTCCAATGATATTTATTCAACTTCAGGATGATTCTAAACTGATTTATGAGTCCATCAAGTTTCTTACATCGTTATTCATTCTGGTTTTATTTGTATTAAGAAGAAATTGCCAAATCTCCAAACAGGGTAAACTGGAATCACTACGGTTAAAAGTGGGATAACTTCTTCATCATAAGTCCAATGATATTGATTCAACTTCAGGATGATTCTACACTGATTAATGAGTACAAATCAAGCTTCTTACATCGTGATTCATTCTGGTTTTATTTGTATCAAGAAGAAATTGCCAAATATCCAAACAGGGCAAACTGGAATCACTTCGTTTAAAAGTGGGATAACTTCTTCATCATAACTCCAATGATATTGATTCAACTTCAGGGTGATTCTACACTGATTAATGAGTCCAAATCAAGCTTCTTACATTGTTATTCATTCTGGTTTTATTAGTATCAAGAAACAATTCTCAAATCTCTAAACAGGGCAAACTGGAATCACTTCAGTTAAAAGTGGGATAACTTCTTCATCATAACTCCAATGATATTGATTCAACTTCAGGGTGATTCTACACTGATTAATGAGTCCAAATCAAGCTTCTTACATCGTGATTCATTCTGGGATTTATTAGTACCAAGATTAAATTCCCAAATCTCCAAACAGGGCAAACTGGAATCACGTCGGTTAAAAGTGGGATAACTTCTTCATCATAACTCCTATGATCTTGAGTCAACTTCAGGGTGATTCAACACTGATTTATGAGTCCAAATCAAGCTTCTTACATCGTGATTCATTCTGGTTTTATTAGTATCAAGAAAAAATTGCCAACTCTCCAAACAGGGCAAACTGGAATCACTTCGGTTAAAAGTGGGATAACTTCTTCATCATAACTCCTACGATCTTGAGTCAACTTCAGGGTGATTCGACACTTATTTATGAGTCCAAATCAATCTTCTTACATCGTGATTCATTCTGGTTTTATTTGTATCAAGAAGAAATTGCCAAATCTCCAAACAGAGCAAACTGGAATCACTTTGGTTAAAATTGGGATAACTTCTTCATCATAACTCCTATGATCTTGAGTCAACTTCAGGGTGATTAGACACTGATTTATGAGTCCATATCAAGCTTCTTACATCGTGATTCATTCTGGTTTTATTAATATCAAGAAGAAATTGCCAAATCTCCAAACAGGGCAAACTGGAATCATTTCGGTTAAAAGTGGGATAACTTCTTCATCATAACTCCAATGATATTGATTCAACTTCAGGGTGATTCTACACTAATTAATGAGTCCAAATCAAGCTTCTTACATCGTGATTCATTCTGGTTTTATTAGTATCAAGAATAAATTCCCAAATCTCCAAACAGAGCAAACTGGAATCACTTCGGTTAAAAGTGGGATAACTTCTTCATCATAAGTCCAATGATATTGATTCAACTTCAAGATGATTCTAAACTGATTTATGAGTCCAATTCAAGCTTCTTACATCGTGATTCATTCTGGTTTTATTTGTATCAAGAAGAAATTGCCAAATCTCCAAACAGGGCAAACTGGAATCACTTCGGTTAAAAGTGGGATAACTTCTTCATCATAACTCCAATGATATTGATTCAACTTCAGGGTGATTCTAAACTTATTAATGAGTCCAAATCAAGCTTCTTACATCGTGACTCCTTCTGGTTTTATTAGTATCAAGAATAAATTCCCAAATCTCCAAACAGTGCAAACTGGAATCACTTCGGTTAAAAGTGGGATAACTTCTTCATCATAAGTCCAATGATATTGATTCAACTTCAGGATGATTCTAAACTGATTTATGAGTCCATATCAAGTTTCTTACATCGTGATTCATTCTGGTTTTATTTGTATTAAGAAGAAATTGTCAAATCTCCAAACAGGATAAACTGGAATCACTACGGTTAAAAGTGGGATAACTTCTTCATCATAAGTCCAATAATATTGATTCAACTTCAGGATGATTCTACACGGATTTATGAGTCCAAATAAAGCTTCTTACATCGTGATTCATTCTGGTTTTATTTGTATCAAGAAGAAATTGCCAAATCTCCAAACAGGGCAAACTAGAATCACTTCGGTTAAAAGTGGATAACTTCTTCATCATAACTCCAATGATATTGATTCAACTTCAGGGTGATTCTACACTGATTTATGAGTCCAAATCAAGATTCATACATCGTGATTCATTCTGGTTTTATTAGTATCAAGAAACAATTCTCAAATCTCTAAACAGGGCAAACTGGAATCACCTCGGTTAAAAGTGGAATAACTTCTTCATCATAACTCCAATGATATTGATTCAACTTCAGGGTGATTCTACACTGATTAATGAGTCCAAATCAAGCTTCTTACATCGTGATTCATTCTGGTTTTATTAGTATCAAGAAACAATTCTCAAATCTCTAAACAGGGCAAACTGGAATCACTTCGGTTAAAAGTGGGATAACTTCTTCATCATAACTCCAATTATATTGATTCAACTTCAGGGTGATTTTTTGACTGAAT